>VZSZ01004375.1:0-14123 GCA_013398815.1 Ibidorhyncha struthersii | reverse complement strand
TTTTTTTTTTTTTTTTTGTTTTTTTAACATTTTGCAGATAGTAGACCAGTATTTTTGCTTGTAAGTCTAGGGTTTGTGCTGTGGATTACCTACTCGCCCTTCTCAGGTAACAGATCACGAAGACAAAGTGTGCAACAGAATTGCTGGGTGGCAGGGAGGTTGCAGAAATACTGTCTGGGGAATTAACTTGTCTTGGTGGATATTTAGAGTACAGTTAGGGTACCATCTCCACCCTACCTTGTAGCCAAAGCTCTATGGTGTGACTGTAAGCAAAGCAGAACCTTGGACTTTGCATAAAAACAACAGCAAAAGGAATTGCAGAACAGAGGGAAGTTAAGGACAGAATTTATAGATTTTTTGTTGCTTAGTTGACTGGGGCATATGGTAGAAGGGGTTAAGAACTTAAGGAGGGATCAGGGCTAAGATTGAAGACTTGAGCAGAGATTCCATTTTAGGGCTATTCTGGCCAAGTTACTGTCTTTGGGCTCAAGGTGAGGAATTTGCACTGCAGACTTTGGATTTTAGCTAGAGGATGACCCTGATGCTCAGTGTAAACATTACTTTGAGGGTTTGTGGGGTTATGTTGCAAGTTGCAATGGAACTAGGTGTTGTGTGTGAAAATAATGTTGGCATATGTAAAGGGGAGCATTACAGGAAAGAGTAGATGTTAGTTGCATTGCAGCTGTGCCATTGTGCTATTGAATCTTTTCTCCAAATTCATCGATCTCAGCAGGCTGAGAATAATACCTGAACGAGGTCTGCGTCATACTTGAATGCTTTCTCCCATTAAAAAGTTCAAACTGAAAGTTTTCCTTAGTTCACAGAAATTTTGACCTTGTTTTAGCCAATTCTTGGTTGGTGAATATTCTAAAGAACAATCAGTTTTACAACAAGCTGCCTTTTCTATTAACTGGACTGTATCTAAGGCTATAGAATCATAGAGTCATAGAATTGTTAAGGTTGGAAGGGACCTTTAAGATCATCGAGTCCAACCATTAACCTAACCTGACAAAACCACTTCTAAACCATATCCCCAAGTACCACGTCTGCCCTTTTTTTAAACACCTCCAGGGATGGCAAATCCACCACCTCCCTAGAACACTACCTCTACTGTAGTGTTCTAGTCTTTTGTGCTGTTTTAGACAAATACACTCCTATTCATTTCTGTGGCTGTTAATGCTGCAAGAAGACTTCCATTAAAAACCATTTTTTTAATACTTGCTGCAAATGAAAACAATTCAGCTTACATTGGGACAGAATATCCTAGCATGCTAAAGGCAAGCTAGCCAAAACAGATGAGAAAGTACATGGTATAGCCCCCAAAGCTAGGCATTCACACCTTTGAGAGTTTCCTGTTGATTTTTTTTGGAAAAGCATTTTTTGGTTTGGAGACTGTAAACTGGGTTAATACATTTGCAGCTAGTGAGACTATATTTATATTTCCTCCCTAGAGTCAGAGAACTTCAGAGCACTCCATGCAATCATGTTCCTACTTTATGTGGCCTAATAATTAAAGCAGAGCAGAGTATGGGTCCCAGGGTCCTCGTTATGTTCTGAACTCTGGCTGCAGGACAGACGTGTTTCTTCATCCCTTTGCTTTGGTTTCTCTGTCTGTGACATGGCAGCAGTGCTAACTTCTGTTACAAATACTAACCTGTCTGCACTTCCTGAGCAGGTTAGCCATGCATTAGTTCTCAGGGACAGGGTAGGGAAGCTGCCTCAGTGACTTCTTACCAGGTAGGATACATTCATATTCTGTAGAGTTGCATAAGCTGCTGAAATTGTTGGCAAACAGACTCTGTGTTTTATTAAGTCTTCAGATCTTCCTTGTTGGTGCTGAGATATGGATTACTTCGAAAAGCAATTCCCTCAAATCTAAATCAAAGAATTCCTGCAATATGTTGACACCTGGAGCAGATGTGGATATAAATTAATATAAAACTTTCAATAGAGCTGACAGTTGGCCAGTACTGAGGCTTTGGGCTTATTTATATGTACCTGGTATTCATGCAGCTATACAGCATCAGCAACTGGCATTCACAGGAGCAATAGCTGCTTGTCCCCTCATTTTTGGAAGTATCCAGATTAAGTGACTATCTAGAGGAGTTCTCCCAGCTGTCTGTCTGCAGATGAGTATGTATTGGAGTCTCTGGCTGAAAGGAAGTTTGATGATATGAGAAAACTTTTTTCTAATGGGTTAGGCATGTGCTGAGAACAGAGATCTGCATTTTCAGTCTATTTTAGCGTGAGTTAGTCATGACCTCAGTCAGTTTGATCCCTAGCTTAATCTCTGTCTGTATAGATATCTCTGTATAATGTGCTGCATTATTTACCTATTGTAGAGTGAAAGAAGGTACAAGAACTGTTGTTTCATGATACTAAAGGAGTATTACATCACACGGACTACAGCAGTTCATAACACAACACCTAGCTGTCTAAACATTCTGTGGATTTCTGGAACTCCAGTTTTTTGGGGACAGCATTCTTTCACAAAGCGTTATGAACTCTAGCATCTGCTTATACCTCTTTATTAATGTCCTATATGGCTGCTTTTGGTGATGTGGATGTGCTAGGTTGGAGCCAGCAGTATTTTGAGAGGATGTGATTGGTGCCTAGTCCCTCCTTCCTACCCTCTGCTGGCTCTGGAAATGTAGTATTATCTGTGTGCATATTAGACTTTGGATGGTGATGAAAGGCGTTTCTTTGGTTAGCTGTAATTGTTATAGTTGGCATCTACACAGGTCATGCTTTTGAACAGTGGCTTAATTTTGTTTTACTGAATTTTAGAATTGGTATTTTAGAGTGGTCAGTTTCTTTTGTCACTTCCACCTATCACCCTGCTGTGGTACCTCCCCAGATTACTGCTAATCTTTACTTCTAGCAGAAGCTAACAAGCACCTTCTGATGCCTTTGTCCAGGGAAAAAAATGGGCAGGGTAGACTCAAAACTGCATTTGATCTTGAATTTTTGGCAAACAGGTTATTCTGTATGTCCCTTTGAGACATCATTTCTTCAACATGGCATGATCTCCTTCCTCGTCTCTAATCACTAAAAAAGTTGACGGAGCTGACTGCATTAAATGTTAATTAATATATTTCTCTTCAAAGTGTGTTGTCTGCAGTGTTAAGAAACAAAATTTTAAGTTGAGGCTAGGTCAGTATTTTCATAAACCAGGTAGCTTCTTTTTAGTAAATTTCATTCTATTACGTAGGATTTAACAGGGCCCTAGTTTTAATCTCTCCTTGACCACCTGCTTTAAATCGTGAGGATTTCTTTGAAATGAGTCTGCTGCGCATACCAGATTTCACCATTCAAAACTGAAGCCTTTTCTGAATCCTGTTCCTCCCTGACTCAGAATCACTCAAAACACCCCAATACAAAGTTCATTTATTGATGTCAGAGAGCTAAGTCTAGAAGTGAACTATGTTTCTTAAGGCCAAATATGTTCTTTAGCATTTTTCCTGTACCAAGTTTATAAACTTTTTAATTTATTAGCAACTGAAAGCAAGTAAAAAATATTTTCAATAGATATAGCTATCATATTGAAGACAGTATAAGACAGTAGTATGGACAAAAAATAATGTAGTAATTTTAAGAATCACAATTCAGAAAATCAGAAGGCTTTCAAGTGTGGGTTTCAGCTCATGATTTGGAATCACTAGTTGCTTTTTAAAACACATTTGTGCTGTGCTGTGCAAAGTTGAGTTACAGTTATGAGTGACGTGGGATTAGGCAAAGTTGCCCAGCAAGGCACTGACACTGTCGAAAGAAAGATTTTGTTCAGGAGATAAAAATGTAGGTGTGTAGTTATTTTTTCTAACTTCAGATGAGACAGAGTGGCACAGATTTTCTTGCTTATAGTTTGTAAACTATGGAATGTTGTGTTTTTCAAGGATATTCACACTGAGTATAGCTTCTTGACACAATCGCTAAGAGCAAGAGGGGACTATCCCTGAAATCTTTTGGAATGTTTATTTAGCACCAGGTGAAACTGCAAAATGATATGAGCTGCACATACCTTACTATAACAAATCTCCACCTTCTTTTTTCCTGTTAATTGCTTATGGAGGTGACTTTGGGTTTTAATGTCCTATACAGATTTTGCTTTTTGCTGATGTGTAATCACTATCTGTCTTTCATCACTTAGTGTTAGTTTGGAAAATTTCTGGTTCTAATTTCCAGCTACAGTAGATTCAACATGCTGCAAGCTTGGAAGAGACTTATGCTTTTGGAAGTCAGGCTTCCTCCAAGGAACAATCATGATCTGATTTTTAACGTAATTCTCTCTCACATAGATTGTGTCAGCAGTGTTTTTGTTTTCTTCTTACATTCTCTCACCAGTGTTTTGGTAGCAAAAGAATGTGTGTAGCCTGATGTATCAGACAGCTTAAAATAATCTAGACGCTATTTTGGTTAAAATGTATGCATCTGTAATACTTGTAGTAGCTTACAATTTACTGTGGGTCTCGGATTTCCAGTATTGGGAGACTTTCAGAAAAGTTTATTAAGATAAAATTGCTGTTCTTTGGGGAGCAGGCAGGGCACAAAGGAAATAGAAATGAGAATTGGTTAAATTTTAAACATTTTAATGAACTTTTAATTTTCAAACTCCCCTTCCTCCCCCTGTGCTTTTCTTTTTATTTCATAGATGCACATATAACTCTCAGGCTACAGTTAGTAAATTCCTGTCATGTTAATTTTAATTTAGCATTTTGGTTTGTTGGCCAAAACTTGTGCTGACAGTGTAAACAAAACGGAAGGATCTCCAAGCTTAATATACAACAATGTTTTTAAGCATTTACTTGAATGTTTTCAAAATAGACAGTAGTGCTTTGGACATGCTGTATTTGCTCAAGTGTAACGGACAAAGGTCTTTTCGTATAGTTTTTATTAAAAGGTTGTTTCTGATTGTAAAGCTTAACAGTAACTGCTGCATAGCAGGTAGTTATGGTTAGTTCTGTTGCAGGGTGTAAGAAAGGGTTGCTCAAGTTGCTCGGTTGCTTAAGTGTCAGAGGTTAAGCAATATTGGAAGAGGTAGTATTTTAGAATTGTTTCCATTGCTGAGGAGTTTGTATTGAAGTACAGTATATAAGCCAAAAGAACTTTATCTGACGCAGAAATAAAACCTTACCTAGAAATACATAGCAATTTTTACATATGTTAGTCACATACTATGTACAGCTGTGACTTTAGAAGAATGGATGAGGTAAGTATTTGCCATTATCCAGTATTTGCCAAACTTCTGATACCTGAAGCACCTCTTTATGGGTTAAAATTTGTAGCAGCACCACAGATGTGAGTCTGGGCAACAGTCTGCCTGTAGCTGTTGGGACAGGCCCACCTTTCACCCTATCCCTAGGCTTTTCAGTGCCTCTTACTTCTGCTAAGAGTGGATGGGCAGAAGGCAAAGGCTTCTGTGGCATGCTTCTGACGTGTTAGGGGTTTCTTCTTTATGAAGACACCTGAAAATAACTTTTGTGTTCTGTTGCTCAGTTTAAAGTTTCATTTAAAAGGCAAACCTATCCTACATGAACATAGGGTAATCTGAAAGTTGTTCTCTGTAGTAATGACATCCCTTCTCAGTGCTCCTGCATCATGGATGCGTTCATTCCAAATGAGTTCCACAGCTACACTTGTTTGGGCATAGACTTGAGAAGTGAATGGTTTTGTTAACAAGAGAGACTTGTCTCAGCATTTCTGAGGCTTCCTTACTTGTTAGTCTTTACATTGTATAACATAAGTGTTATACCATTGATATTTTTGCTATACTTTCAAAATATTTCATTTGTCAATAAAAAAATAATTAAAAAAAACAGTCCAGAAAATAAAGGGCTGATTATTTTTTCTTCAGAAATAAAAGTAGGTAGTAACGCCTACAGTGTAAAAGGCATACTTTTATTCAAATCAGTGGAGTGAGTGTAGTGATTGCCATTTAGAAAAAAAAAAGAAACAAACACTGTGTTCTCTTGTTGGCTAATGTAATGATGGTGAAATTAGGTTTGTGCCCTATTTCTGGCATGTTCTTTCCCTGACTTTTTTTTTAATGTGCTATAATTCTTTTCTAGATGGGCAGAGTTACATAGTTCTATGTATAGACTGTTGTTTAACGGTGGAGGGCAGTGAGTTCTTGCTAATTTTATAGACCGCTTGCACTTCATATGATGTGACATGGCCTGTAGCCTGTAGCTTAACAGAATGTAAACTAGTGTAAATTAATGTAATGACTTTACCCTCCTCTTCTTTGTAGCACAATGGCTGACAATAAAGCGAAGTCAACCAAACCTGTGAATAAGACTCCTCCAAAGTCTCCTTCAGATCCAGCAAAGGACCGAGCAGCAAAACGATTATCCTATGATTCAAATAGCTCCCATGAGGGAGCTATGGCAGGAGAAATAACTGCTCTGGAAGAGGCCTTTAGAAAATTTGCCATCCATGGTGATACAAGAGCTACAGGAAAAGAAATGCATGGGAAGAACTGGTCAAAGCTGTGTAAGGACTGTCATGTGATAGATGGGAAGAACGTGACAATTACAGACGTTGACATTGTCTTCAGTAAAATCAAGTAAGTTCCTTTTTGCCATCAGTTCCTTGTCTCCCCAACATGTTTTGTAGATATAATTTAAATTTATCTTCTGTTGCTTACGGATGTTGTGAAGCACTGCATGTCTTTGTCACAATAGATCTTTCTTGTTCCTTTATGAAAATGTGTTGCTTTGTCTGAAGATACAGCTTTTAGCTTCTGTCCTGCTATCTTAAACTTAAACTTATCCTAAACATGCTGTACAAAGAGGTATGATATGATCAGGGCAAATGCAGGCTATTCCAAGAAACTTTTTTTTTTTTTTAACTGCAGTAAATGATGTGAATGTTGCCTGAAGGATATCTGAATGAAGTCAGGATGTAGTTTTGCATCTTGCCAAAACTCAGCCTCAGAAGACTGAGGCTAAGGTGGGATATGTTCTAACAACAGCCCTGTTGTCCAGCACAATGCTTACTCAAGTTTAAAGTGTAGGGCCGCACCAAACTGATGGTGAATTTGTGATGCAGACCCATGGCTGTGATTAATTGGTTAGGATTACCTCAGTGGTCCTAGCTTATTCTTGTGAGCAGACTGGAGCTTTAGTGAAATTTCTCCCCAGATTGAAAACCTAAGCAGGCTTGATCCAGAAACTCATCAAATCCAAGGGAAGACATTCAACTGTTCTGGCATATTCTGTATGAAGCGCCAAATAATTTTTTTTTGTTCTTGGTTTATGTGCAGAATTGGATCATTTTCACCTTTCCCCTCCCCCAGTATCTTTTTTATTACCACAGTAACTGTTTAAATTGTCTCACACCTCATTGTGTTGAGGAACATGCTTTAAGAAAGGTCCCTTACTTGTACTTGCAGCTTGTAGGAATATTTATTTGGCTTGTGCTCTCAGCTACTGTGGTGTAATGCTGGGGTAGACGTGCAAACTGAGTTGCTTACAAGGGTAGCTGGGAAAACTTGCTACAAGCACTGACCCTTTAGAGTGCATCAAAGCATAGAAAGGCAGAGAAGAAAAGGCCCTTGATCTTGAAAGGCTGTCCAGCATAACATGCACAGTTAGAATGACATTACTTATTTCTTTCTTTATTTGTTTCTTTTCTCTTCAGGGGTCTTATCTAGGCAATTGGAAACACTATATATGGACACTCCAACCCTCTTGTTCTTGTATTAGTCCACTTTCTATTTTAGGCCCTACTTGTATTTTTTGGAAGTTGTGTTGCCAAAGTTAGGTATACTATCAGTGAACTGGCTTATTTGAAATGGATGTTTAGGCTGTAGGGTTGTTTGTTTTTTCCTTAATCTATGATAGTCAGTGTTGGCATTTATTTTCAAGTTTTCTTTGGCTTTCATCAATTTAAAAATTTCTCTGTATCTATCATCACAGGAAATAATAAATCTTAGCGCTACTTTCTCATGTCAGTATCTGGGCAAGTTAGTGATAGGACAATCCCACGATGTGGCATAAACAATTGTGCAATGTTAGCAGATATATAGAAGTATCTAGTTTTGGTGCCTGCCGGGCTAGAAGGAATCCAGTCCTGTTCTGCAGCAATGAGTGTGAGGTGGCGGGGACCTGAGAGGCTCAAGGGGAATGTCATCTTATCCCCTTGTGGTTGTTCAGCAGTCTCAGCTCAGCTCGGGGGTTCTTGTCTCCGCCTCTATGGGGAGGTGCCTGTTCAGCAGTTTCTCAGACCTTTCTCCCATGACCTCTGTGAAGTGCCATCATTTCTCTTAGAAGAGCAACACCATCTTTTCCTCTGTCTGTCTAGTATTTAATCGTTTAGAAAATAACTACATCAAATGCAAACGCTTTTTAATCTTAATTATTAATTACTTGCTCATTCCTCACCTGTATATGTACATATAACAATGTATTTTACATATTCTTCTCTTTTAAAATTATTTTATTCTTAAATTAATATTGCTTAAATGGCAGATGGAGAAATTTACAATAACTGAGATTTGCTGTCTTTATTGGGAAGGTCTGTTTTTTCATGTGCATGCTTTCGGTAGGTGTACTTCACATTTTCTGAAGTGTTGGGTGGGGTTTTTTTACATTTTTATTCTTGAGAGCATATGTCAGCAATTCTTTTTAGTCTAGATCACATTTATTTCATGTGTAGCTTTAACAAAGGAAGATTTAATGGTTGTAGTTACTCAAGTGTTAGTAGTGTGCTGTAACTTCGGAAGCTTATGCATAGGCTGAGTACACAGGATTTCTCAAGCATGAGAAACAACTCGCAACAACTAGTAGACAACTACTTTTCCTTGCTTTCTCTTTTTGCTTCACATTTAACCCTAAGCTAAGGGATAATGATAGATTTGGTGATGCATCAAAACAGACATACTCACAAACTAAACTCTTGCTAATTTCCATTTTACAAGCAGATTTTTCCCAGCACAGCACTAAGTTTTTTTGACAACCCATTTTTCCCCATCTGTGTTGAATGAAAAACATTAAACACCATAAAAGAATCTCCAGCTCCCTAGAAAGTGCAGACTACTGCTTCCATGCCTCAATAAGAGTTATGCTTATGGGTATCAGAAGGTTCTGTACGTCACTGTTGTTTTTAGGTTCTTCAGCTAGACTGTGTCTCACAAGATGGACTTTGGCCTGGGATTCCTGTGGTCAGCCACAGTGGTTCAGTAAGATGGTGCTGGTGGATCTTGGCAGTTGTGGTCTCGCCAGGGAACACTCCCAAATATAAGAAGAGATCTTTGTCATACCCAACTACAATTGCCATCTAGCATTGTGGTAGAACTTCTTATTTCTAGTTTATGATAATAGTAGATGTTTTTCAAACACTAGAAAATAATTAATCTAGTAGAATTGTTGTTTGGATTTATGAATTACAATGTCTGTGTATAAAACCTGTGTTTCTCATCTTGCTAACTCTCCCAGGTTTCATTTATTGTTCTGCTACAGATACTTGCAAAATAGGTAGGAACTACGAATTGCTCATAGTCAGGGTAAAGTAACAGGGAAATTTAGTAACAGATATGTTTACCTAAGAGCTCCTGAAAGATAGTGTTTTATTCAGTGATTGGTAACTTCCTCTGCTGCAGAAGAGATTTTATCAGTTCAGTCCTGAGGAGTAATTAACATTTTTGTAGACTTAACGCCCCCCCTCTCCACCTCTGACAAACCAGGTGAACAAAAATTCCGAAAGTTTTGAAAAGTCCATGATACTTCATCAAAGTGGGACTATGTGTCTGTCTTTCAGAGATTAGTTCATTTAAGGTGAAATTTATGTTATTATAAAGGTTGAGGAAATTCTGATGAACCTTTGTTACACACAAGAAAATAAGTGTAGAATGCTGTTTTCCTTCTGCATGAAGATGTCAGGTCAGACTGAAGTGTAATTTATCTATTTATCTTGCATAAAATGTCCACCAATGGCCTTCACATAAGCACAACATTTGTATGTACTTTAGGATAAGAAGAAGGAATGGTCTAATGGAAAGAATGCACAGTAGTAGACATGAAAGAAGAATTGCTAGAATTGCATTGTTTGGTAAGAAAAGATGTAAATTGGGTGATCTCCCCCCTCCTCCTCTGCGCCCCCCCCCCCGTATTTTTGTTTAACAGTAATTTGTAGGTTCTTAAGGGTCTCTCAAATTCTTCTAATTTGGTGGATTGTAGTATAAATTGTTGTGTGTTAAAAATTGATTTAATGGATGTCTTTTTCTGCCTTTTTATTTACTTTTCTGTATTAAAAACTTTATATTCTCAGCTCAGAAAATACAAGAAATTAAGCAGCAAGGAATTTTGCAATGGAATTACTTGAAATGAAAAGCCGAAGCCCACATGTGAGAGTAGCCGTGTGTATGAATATTTATAAGTTGCATCCCTAGACATCAGAGGAAAACCACCTACATTTATGTCAAATATTTGGATTGCACTAATACAGTTGGGATAGACTGCCATTTCTATAATAAGTAGAAAAGTAAATTTTTTTTTTATTTTTAGGTTATAAAAACGTACAATAAAGACATCTCATGATATTGTTGTCTTCCTATGCGTGTTGCACCTGCTAAAGCAAAAGAAATTGTGAAGAGTGAATTACAAAGTTTTACAATATCTTATGGGATGAAGTCTATTAAAAATGCAGCAAAACCAACAAAAGTGGACATAACTGTAAATGCAATTATATAGTAAGCTTTCTTTACTGTATTTTATAGTTTCACAGTCAAAACTTGATATGTTGGACTCTTTTCTTCATATGTTTGTTGGACTGCTGCAACAGTAACACTGTGGTTGCAGGGTAAATTTTCATTTCAAAGCTAGCTTAAAGTTACGTTGGTATCAGGATAGCTGTGTCTCTTTAAATAGCAAAAATGAAGCAACCCCTTCTCCGAAAAGCCTGTTCATATCATTGTTTTAAAAGAAGAACCCTGAAAATACTTTGTAGGAAGTAATTTTTTTAACTGGTCCCTAAATTCTCTGCCATACTTGAAGACAAGGATATATAACAATCATGAGAAGGAAAGTTTTCATAAATTACTCTATCTGAAATTTTTATGACAGGACCAAAAATAGTATTTCATCATTTTTGAAATGATAATAACTTTAATTTCCCTTTAGGTCAGGCTTTTGCTAAAATGTAGGGGGTTAGTATAAATATCTTAGTAATATTAGATCATTCCAAGCATTCATTTTTCACATACTATCTGAACCTTATATAGACACCTTCCTTTTATATTTTGCAAATTAAGAGTGATAATGCAATCTGGGTCTAACTGAATTTTGAGACATACAACTTGCAGACGTGCAATAGCATTTGAAAATGGGTGGGTTTCATGAAAACAATTGTCTTCCTTCTTGGAAATTTTCCTTATTAACTGACTGTTTATTTTATGTTACTCTTCCAGAGTTGCAAGTTTGTAGGCTGTGTGTCTTGTATTGTGCTTGCAGAGTGCAAATACGGGTTTAGTGAATCTTGTTGCCTTGGAGAAAGCAAGGACATTGGTGACACAGGAGAAGGGCACTGAAGTATTCTGTATGTGGTATGAAAAGCAACATGTGGCTGCATTCTTCCTCTTAATCCAGCAGGACAGTGAGACACAACAGGCTAAGAACTTCAGGGTTTTTGTATTAAGGAAATCAGAATACCCAAGAAGAATAGAAGTTACTAATCTCTGACCAGCGTTCTGGCATGTTGTCTTAGGAACTTAAATTTCTTTGTTTATTGGGGTCAACAACTGCTCTAGCAAATTTGATATGTTAGCTATGCCATACACATACTCCACTTGTTGTATGTAGTTAATATGGTAATAGTAATAACCCTGATATAAATACCTCTGCTCTTATTTTAGAAGTGTTACCACTCAACACTGCAAGAATATGGTTTAAGCACTGCCATAAAACTGCTAATTCTATGACATTATTAGATAGCAAAATAAAAATATTTCTGTTTACACTGGCATGTTACTATGGTTGCAGGCAGGCCTGGGTGACGTCATGCCTTGGATCCATTGTGAGCATTTATTTAGGTAGTTGTCTCCATGGAAACATTTGTTTGTTTTGATGTTACTATGTGTTAAATTTTAAACAAATTTTTGTGGTTCTATACTGGATTGTTATTGAAGACTAGTTAATCTACAGAAGCTTTGTAAATATACCTTACTCCCCTCCCTCTAAAATATTTTTGGTAAAAGATCAAGTGAAAGCATAACTGTCCTCTCAAATTCCATGAATAGTTTCTTGTGTTGCTTTGACATGTTTTCTTGTTGCTGAGGAAGCCATGTGTTCTAAATGCCAGAAAACTCTCCTCCATCTTTTTGAGAAAGGAAGATTTTGTTCCCATGGAGAATCTTCACAACACACTTTATTGTGCTCTGACTTTTGAGCAGACCCACCCATACTCTATCCTTAGTACATCTTGCACAGTCAGCTGTTTAGCCTAGTTCCCACAGTTTGGATCAATCAGGTCTCTGCAGGAGTGCTTGTACCTGAGACCAGCTGGGTCTTAATTCAGGAGTAGTTCACCATTGCTGCAAGACTGTGGAAGAATTAGGATGGATAATGTTTGCTCTAAGCAGCTGGCAAGATAAATCTTGGCCAAAATGAGTACATGCTTTCCCCATTTGTCAACTATAATAGAATTGTTGTCTTTTCTTTGTATTGAACAATTACGATACTTCTTGCTCTCTTAATGTATTTGAAAGGAGTAGTACTTTGGCACCTGCACTCATTCAAAACAAGTATCTCTCCATGAGGTTTCTCTGAAGTAATTTGTATTTAATAGAGATCTTACTGAAGCCTGTCTTAAGTATTTTAAATATGTTAATAGGTATGAAGTG
This sequence comes from Ibidorhyncha struthersii, assembly GCA_013398815.1. Classification (NCBI taxonomy): domain Eukaryota; kingdom Metazoa; phylum Chordata; class Aves; order Charadriiformes; family Charadriidae; genus Ibidorhyncha; species Ibidorhyncha struthersii. The sequence continues at coordinate 1,288 of VZSZ01004375.1, read as the reverse complement.
TTCTTTATATATATATTAAGCACATAGTAGTTCTAAGCACATAGTAGTTCTAAGTTGTGTTTTACTATCCTACTGGAGAGATTCTTTTAATAGTGACATAGAATCTGATTTGTGTACTTTATGCATGAAGTAGGCATAACAGTTAACTTGTGTAATTTAATATGTCTGCATCAGGAAATAAGTTTTAAGTGCTACAGAATGGTATGCAGAGCATAATCTGCACTAAGAAATCTCCCCCTTCCAGACAAATTGTGAAGTAGTGCAGTTATAGTTAGAAATGTAGGTAAGTTACAACAGAAAGTGTTCTTTACCACATCATCTATACTTTATTTTAATTGAAATTAAGATCCAATTGCCTTTCTTGTCCAAGAAGGCAAATGGAATGATGCCTTTTGCACATCATCCTTGAAAAGCTTTTTATTTAAAAACACAAAGGAACCCTTCTGCCAAAAGGCATAAATTCTAAAACAGTGATCACTTATGAGAAGAAAGACGGATTTAGATTCACTTGCTGTTATGCAGGCTTATTTTGTGCATGTAAAATGGATAAGTTCTGTAACCCTAATGCAGTGTGCTGATTATGATTTTAAAGATGCCTTTTCGTGTGATTAGACATCACGTGAAAACCTATAGATACACTGCTGATTCATTTCTCAGCTGATACAGAATGCTGCATGATATCATACTCAGTACTATATAGCAGCTTGCTTGGTATTTGCTATGCTTTGTAGCATATGCCACTTCTGGACTACAAGGACTTCGACTGGTTTAGAGTAGAAGGAGGGCTCTTGTATGAGATCTTGTCTTCTGGGTTTTTAGAGGGTTGTTTTGCCCTTCTGTTTTGGTTTTTTTTTATACTCATTCTAAATTCATCATATTGCACCATCATTTAAAATTCCCCATTTTTCATTTATAAAAGCAGCTATGTGAAATCTGTGTTAGTTACAAAATTACATCATATTACTGATTAACAAGTAAGTATTTTCTAGACTGTAAAACATCAATGTAGACTTTCTCTCGCTTTCCATTGCTTGAAGTTGAAGATGAGTCAGCTGAGCCTGAACTTAGTGTCCACACAAAAAGGAACAGATTAGTGTCACCCAGCACTACCTGATGCTATGGGGACAGGTAGGTTCTTTTAAGGATCCTTGGCAGAATGAGAACTGGCCACAGGTTTGTAGTTATAATTAGAGCTTTATTATTATAGAAAGAGTTTAGTAGTTTATTAGTAGTAGTTTAGTAGAGTCGCATAGCTTATTGTTACACAGAATTTCTGTCAGTTAGGATA
>VZSZ01004373.1:248199-293546 GCA_013398815.1 Ibidorhyncha struthersii | reverse complement strand
CCGGCCCCGGTCCCCGTGAAGGAGCTCACCTGCAGCCGTGCTCCGCTCCCACCCGCTGCTGAATGCGGCCCTGCGGCTTTGCCACGCAGTATTCGGCGGAACACGAGGGAACAGCGTGTTACATCCAACGCACCGCCGGCCCATCTCCAAACGCTGCCACAAACGTAAGTACATTAAAAGTACATAAAAACCCCCAGCACGATATTTACCCTGGAGAAAGCAAACAAACAAAAAAACCAAAACCCCACTCTGAAAGAAGTTTAAAGATCACAGGAAAATCTGATAACTATTTACCGTCTGCTCGGAGTTCCACAGCACCTACATCTTCACGGCTTTAAACCTCCCTGACGTTTCAGGGAATCCTTAAGAAATAGGAAGGAAGAACAGAAGGAAAATGGCCATAATGTCATAATAATTGTCCAAGAACCCTGCCAGTTGCTGTGCTACATTAAAACAGAGATGACTGGACAGCTCTGGTTCAGGCTTTTCAAATGATAACATCTGGTTCTGATTCTGATATGCAAAGGTAGTGACCTAAAAAGTTTTTTTAATTGCCCGTCTCATATAAGTGTGTGAAGACATGCTTTGTTTATAACTGTAGTTAGTCCATTTTTTGGTAGTAAATTTTCATAGTATATATGCAATAAATACCCAAATAGAAAACTCTTGAAGCCAGGACATTACAGTACTGTTATGCTGACAGCAGATTATTGTCACAACTCCCTTTCACACTTAATTTGGGCAAAAATATCTCAAAATGAGTCGAAATCCATTTTTGCTGAAACATTCCTGACTTCTCTCATTTCAAAGAGCCGTCCCAGTTGCCTAGATTCAGATTCAACGCCACCATTTCAGCTCCTGTAGAAAAATATCTTGCCTGAAAGTTCTGAATTATCTTTAAAAACCAGACACTCCCCCTATACCCTCTCAGAGAACCGCAGCTCACATAAGAATATAAGAAACGTGAGCTGTTTCAGTAGAGTGGACACATGAGGAAGGCTGCTAGAAAGAAATATAATCAATTTGGGAAACACCACAAAATGTAAGTTTTACACCCAAAAGGAAGAGAAAGCCTCAGCGGTATGTTCCACAGCGATCAGCCCCTTTCCAGCCCTGTGCTCTGGGAACGAAAGGTTCTCAGGCTGCCACCAGCTGCCTTGTCCTGCCCACGGCTGAGCCTTTAGGTGCCTTCAGGTGCCCGACACTCCTACGGGAGATTACTGCCTCCTCAGATGTGCCAACATAACTGCAGGTTTCATCCCTCCCTTTACCAGGTTCTTGTCAAAGAAGGGTTAAAAAAGTTTGCTACTAAAAGGATGTAAATGAATCCCCGACAACCTGACAGAACCAGCCGAGGGAGGTAATTATACACAAAGCACTTGTGAGAAAATTAACCTCTGGCCAAAAAAAAAAGCCCCAAACAAAACACCACCTCCCCCCACCCCCCCCAGCACTGGTCAGAGTCCTCTGTGAAGAAAAGTCCAAGTAATATTGAGCAAAAGTAGAGTCAGGCAGCCTAAACCAAGGGCTGTGGTTCATTTTTAGAGTGGAGGTGCCTGTCTGGATGTAGTATCTTTTGAAAGGACTATGGGGGAAGGGAAGAGACTAACGGGGGTCATTGTGGAAAATCAAATAAACACAGGCTCTCGGGTGAGACAGTGCAGATAAGTGGCTAATATAATCCTTAGATATATAAATATTAATACCAATAGGAGGGAGAGGGGGAGAGATACTATCTTTATTTGGTACAGGGAGTACTGTGCCCTCTTCATGTTTTTACAGCATAGCAGAAATCGCAGAAGATTTAAAAGGAAGATGAGAATTTTAAGACTGGAAAACAGGCATGTAGAGAGGCAAAGGGGGGGGACACACATGGCCGAATCTTGTTTCTTTAGCAAAGAAAAGTTTAGAAGCTTTTAATTTCATCAGTTTATGAATATCAACATAAGGGGGGAGGGGGGAAGTTTTAGAAGCAGCAGCTCTTTGTCCAGAAGATGGTAATAGAATTAAACTGACAGTCTGAAAACTGAATTAGAGAAAAACCACAGCGGAAATAAGACATCGATTTATAGCTAAGAGCTTGGTGGTTAGTAGTCGCTGGAATAGCTTGCCAAGTTGAAAGGTAGGTTCTGCAACACTGAAACAATTCTTAAAGCAGTTCAGCTATTTTTCTAAAATAGACGTTCTTGCTCAAATGGGAATTAATTGCAAAGAGCATATTTTGCAATATTTTACAGAAGGGCAGATGACTGCTCACAGTTTCTTTACTAGCTTTCTAATCCAAGAGAAAAAGGCTGCAGTAATTAAGAGGTGTGGTACTTAACCTGTTGGATGCAGCTTTGAATAGGGATTCATATGTTTTGACTTTGCAGCTAAAGTGGCAGAGTGGAAATCTTTGAACTTCGGACAGTTTGTGATGCCGGGTACCTTCAAGCATGTGAGGCGGGAAATATGAAAATCCCTACTGAGAGGTGAATTGAGGCCAGGCTAGCAGACAGTTTCCATGTCTTACTGAAAACTACTACTGCTTTACTCTTTTCTTCAGGTATGGGATAACTAGAGCAATTCTAAAAAAGCTTTTCCTTTCAAAAGGAAAGTTTAAACCTCCACCAAGGTAAAATTAAGATCTGTCAGTCTGTAAAAGTAGTAAACACACTGTTTATCGCTTACTGTGATAAAGCTTAAAATCTGGCAGCTTGTATTTAGCTCTGAAATCTTTTATTCGCTTGTCTTAACCATTATGTGCACATACATTACTTCATTTCTTTCTATTTGTAAACTTTAACAGGGACAATTGACAGTTGGTCTTGCTTCAAGATCTCTTCCAACCATAACGATTTTATGATTCTATGGCTCATAATCAGTGACATTAACATGGGTGCAATTTAACAAATCCTTAACTGATCTGCACTCCGCACAAAAATTGGTATCTAGTTTGGGAAAGAAAAAGAATGGCTCTCAGTTGATTTGGGTCATGTTTACCTGGAACAGAGCAATAGGAGGAGTAAGTATTTTGGATTAAGTTTTAACTGGAGCAGGGACTGGTACTCTGGACTCTCTGCGTACTTGTTCTTTCTCTTGCTCTCCTTTTGGCGTAGTGAATTTTAATTATTTCATAAGAACTGGAAGGACGTGAGGAGAAGATGGCAGAGTTCCCAGCTCAGAGTTCCCATGCCGTTCGGCCACACTCATCACAAACTCCCTCAGGCAGCACAGATTAATTCTGTGCAAGTCTACCAAATCCAGGAGAGTTACCCAGCAAATCTGTGATCATAGAAGTCATTTCGTGATCATCATCTCTGCTTTCGAAGAAAAGCAATTAAGCCAGAAATTATTGCAGAGGTGTGGTGGAGGCAAAGGAATGGATGGCAGTAGGAATATGCTTCATGGATGGAGGGTGCTACCTCCCTCCCATGGGTGTCAGGAACCTCATTCCCTCAGAGAAGCGGGTGATAAGCCCTTCTTTTCAGCATGTCTGGCTTCTGTAGTTTCTGGTTTTGGCACAGAGCTTTCCTCATGAGGTACATGGAAATCTTATAGGATAGTCTATGACAGAAGTTGTGACCTTTTTGTGAATATTCCATTTTTGTGAATATATTAGCCTGATAAGTGATTAAGAAGAAAATTAATTTAAAAAGAAAAAAGAAGAATTTGACTTAGAATTTTCCCCATGGCTGAAGTTCAGCTAAAGGCTTCCACTTTCTCTAAGGTTGTCTATCTGTATATTGACAGAACAGCCACATATTAGTTTGGGTTTATTGTTATAAGCTTTTTCCCTCCCTCAAAGTAGTTTCCCTTGCAACAGTCTTTCTTTGACAGAAAAATGAGTTTCTGTGGATAATCTTTGTGATTGGTCCTAGTTTCTAGCTCTCACTCACTGGCATTTTAGAAGTCAATAGCAAACACCGTGTATAATTCGCAGGAGTTTAGCTTGCTTATTTTTTTCTCCCAAGGTGCTGAAAGACTCCAGATTTTACTTCTCTGAAAACATCATATGCTTCTTGGCCAGGATTTTTTAATCAGGTTGGAGAAGAGGGGTGAAACATCTGCTTTTTTTTTTTTTTTTCTTCCCTAAGGAATTACATGTTTGACACCCTGTTTCTTTGCAGACACATTTCTACACAGAAGGAGGCTCTGCGATTTCATCAGATATTCAGTGCAAAGCCTCAAATGCCTACGGTCTTCTTTCCCACTTCCCCACGAAAAGGGACTGCTAAGAGCAGTAATACAACTCCCCACTGCTTCCATCTACTGACCTGAACACAATTCCCTTCTTACCTATGCAACGCAGGCAGGATGCGTCACGGGGCTACACCACATATCCGTAAGAAGTCAATGCCACCAGGTGGTGCTGCTAAACGTAGTTTTCCACATCCTTTTTATCCCTGTGCGAAGCGAAGTAGTCTAAAAATCTGCCCAATAGCTAATTTGAGCTTGCTCATTTTTATAAAGAAGCCACACTCTTTGGAAAGGAGAGAGCGGGTGAATGTCATCTCTGCCCGCGTACCTGAGAAGAATCAATACCTGAGCCGAATTGCCTGATATGCGAGCATTTCTGAAAGACGGAAAGTGTACGTGCGTTTTCACCACCACTTTCCCAGACAATGGAAAGACATTTCACTATTACTTCTGCAAAGCCAAGCCAGGGTCCGGCCACTACCTTCTCTTTGACAGCGAGGAGTAGCAATGAGTTTGAAAACTGAATTTGGCAAAAGGGATAATAAAATAAAGCATTTGTTAATAACTTCCACCCACCCAGATAGCACTGTTCCAGGTAGATATGATTTAAAGGGAAAACTGGATGAACTGGAATAAAGACAATAGTTGCCACTGCTAGAGAAAATGCAGATTGGACTTTTTTGACTCTGCATTCTTTCGTGATTCCTTTAGATACTCCTGCTGCTCCAATGTGTCTAAGAGTAGAAAAGCAATATAATCCTGGTATTACGAAATAAATCTCCATTTTACTCCCCAAGCTCTTTCTATCTGCAAAATATCTAATTGGTGTTTTACTCCCCAAGCTCTTTCTATTTGGAAAATTTCTAATTGGAGAGAGCTATTATTAATTCTGAAGTGTGTGCTAGTATCATATGAGATGAGAAATATTTATTGAAAATACAGTACCAAATGTTAATAAATTCCTCTGTGCCCTTACCTTTTTTTTTATTATTATTAATGAATTGGTACTTCAAAATATCTTGGTTCATTTGTACATTTCTTGAGGTAATGTTTTCACAGAAAGAAATTGCTTATTGCTTGAGTCTGTATTTTTCATATTACCATTGGCTGGAAGCAAGGGCACATTATGTAAAAAAATAAATCTTTTTTCTAGTGATCTTTTCTCAGGGCAAAGGTTCCAGAGACATTAAGAGAGAGATTTTTATACCGTCCTTAATATTTTGAGACAAATAGAAAAGGTCATTCAGGTATTCATTATCCTGTTTGGTTTTTTTTTCCTCCTTCAAGCTGACTTTTCTTATTTATGCCTCAGATCATTTATAGCCAAAGAACTTGCAAGAATGTCCATGGAAAGTCATGATTTGAGACTTGGTGAGGCTATTTTCCTTGCTGACATGAAGTCAAAGATATATCGTCAGCATTTATTTACATACTTTCCTGCACAGCAGCAGTCATATATAACATAACTTCAGAGCCAAGCACTCTGGTGCTGCGCACAAGAAACATCTTCTCCCCTTTGCCACTTTTCTTTTCTTTTTGGAGTCATAAGTTTTTTTCATTATGTCTCTATCTGGCAGTTTCATGGAAGTTCCTTCCCAGAAGTTCTTGATTTATTTATCTTTTTATTCTTTTTAATGTTGATTTTTATTTAAATTGGCAGCATGCTACTACTTCATGTTAGGCAAATCAGAGCATACCTGGAATATAAACAAGGCTCATGGAACACAGGTCAGTAGCCCCTAAGAGAACCTGCTAGAGTCAGAACTCACTTTATTTAACCATCTGTTCACCTGTTCACACAGTTTATCATCTTGGCTTCAGGGTACAATCTCTGTCTTGCCAGATGGCTATAGGCTATGGCAGCAAGCTGCCATCTTCAGGTGAGCGTACCCAAAATAAGAATGTACAAGCATATTCTACCTGCTCATAAGCCTAATAAGATCCCATCTGCAGCCATGGCAGTATTGTCTTGGTGGTGAGAAAGTCTGATGAATAGTGGCAGTGGCAGTGCCAAGGAGCAAATTCTTTATGACCAAATTTATGACCTGCCCTCTTAATTTTAACCTTTTGCAGCATCAGGACATCTGTGGAGCAGGTTTCAGATGCTCTGTTCAGTCAGTCCTTGCCAATGGAAACAAGTGTGACAACTGTTCTCTGCATGCGAACAAGGTCAAATATGTATTTTTATGGGGACTGTTACTTGGCTAGGCAAATACACACATAGTTAAGTCTTTTTAATAAAAATAAAAGAAATTATTTCCCTTCAAAACCCTTAGATATATCCCTGGCCACATTATAAAGGTACTATGTTTTGCAGTCACACCAAGGTCTTGACTATGCCGCAGGTAAGTTCTTACCAGTTCCTGTGGCTGATATAACAATCACTGACACAGCAGAATTAGTACAGGCTACAAATTCAAACTGGGAAAGCTTTCAGTTTGAACCAGTAGAGAGGCTAGAAAGCTATGCCACATCAATCTTTTTCAGCTGCGCTTGTCTGGCTGAAACAATAATTCCTGTGTGTGTCTAGATCCGCCTTCTAATGTATGCACTGGATACCTTCCGCGATGTGTGTTATTAAACACCAGTTCCTAGCTACAAACGTATTCTTCGAATTGTCCTGCACTTAGTTTTATGAATCTCTTTCTCCTTCTCCATATTTATGTGTCTCAATTGTTTTTTTAACGTTGAGAATCCGAGGTATGTGACATTTTCTGCCTTTATAAGGGACCTACACATTTCCACTTCTGTCAGCAGAGGTGCCTGCATGATTGAGACCTAATGCCACCTCTGCAGCTTTGGTCTGTGACAGCCAGCTCTTCTCAAGCGCAGGAATAAAGTAAGAATCAGAGTTGCCCAGGAATGCCAGTAGAACAAGAATAAAAGGCTAACTCAAAATGAGGTGATAATGTAGGTATCACTCAGAAGGCAAGAGTCCACACCAAAGTGTGCTTTACTGCCTCATACTGCAGTAGGAAAAGCAGAAGTTGTATATACAAAGTAATGTATAGACAAATATGTATAGAGTTTGAATTAGCTAGGCACTTTGTGACATACTTCTTTCTGCACTGAAAATGTAGGGAGATTGTTTCTCCTCACAGTTTTTTTCATTCTAGACCATTGTTGTTCTTCAAAACATCAAGCTACCACTCCTACTTTAAGTTAGTCTCTAATGAGAGAGAATTGTGTTTGCCTATAATGAATGACAGCACAAGAACACTCATATGACCTCACTAGTTAGAAGAAATCATCGGAAGTGTTAGGTACCAGTAATTATTTTTAAGCACTTAACAATGGGCTCTCCAATCCTAAGGAAAAATGGTGAAAGGATCTCTTGAGTAATGAGAAAAGTATTTCTTCATTAAAAAAGTTCAGTACTTGTAGCTGCTGGCAACTACCATCAAAGATAAAATGCAATCATAATCATAATTGCATTTCAAATTTCATCTTGATGTGAGATCTGAAAGTCTTTGCAGTTAATAGGTTTTTAGATTTTTGTCTGCAGGAAACCGGAAGGTATTTCTTTTGAGTTCAGTGGGTTTCTTCAAGCCCATGGTGAAAATTTATTTTAAGAACAGTGAAACAATTTCAAACAAGTAGGACATGCTTGGATAGCTCTGCAGTCATTTAACTTTGCTGATGGATATTAACTTCCTTGATAAGAAATTCAGATTATATATAAATCTGGTAATGATAATTCATATCACTTCTAGGAGAAGGCAATTTATTTCAGTTCAGGAGCAAATTTTTTTCTTTAGACTACTTAAAATACAAATGTTTGGATATCAGAACTATTTTGAAGAAATTACACTGTAGCTGAAATAGAATAAATAGTTCTCACATCTTTTCAGACTCCTCCTAGAAAGTTTGAAGTTTAAAGAAATTAAACATCCCCATTTCCTTATAACACCTCAGATAAAATATAACATTTTTTAGTACTCTAATGTTAAATTATAAAGAAAAAATGACAATATCTCAAGTCCTTTTCAATTATATTTGTGGCTTAGATTGCAATGGTTACTTACGCAAAACATTGAAATTACTAATGATTAATGTTAGTTCTTCAGCACAAGCAAATATATTTTTATTACTACTGTACTAGAATGGAGCAGAATAAAATAGGACAAACAAATATGGAAAACAAATATGGTCGTTCAGCTATGCAGATATTTTAGAAGAATATGACAAGTACTGAAGGATACGTACCTTCTAAGGCTTAAAGGTACGTAGCACATTTGTACATAGACTGACAAACTTACTGAAGGGCAAATGAATTGCTTCAGTATCTTCCTCTACCTTCTCCAACTGTGTGTTTTCCTTAAACACTGTAATGCCTACCTCTTGGGAAAACCATATCTACTGAGAAAACTTTCACATAGCTGAAGTTCTCTGTCAAGAACACTCGCTTTTGTTGGTTGAACCAATCTAGTTCTTTCACTGAACCTTGATGGCCATATTTTCCAAACTTCTTGCTGTTCAATGACTTGGCCCCAGTGTGTGCTGTCCCCTTACTGGCACTGAATGGAGAAGAAGGGGACCGCTACTGAGAACATGGAAAAAAAAATACACTGTGCAAAATACACTATTTGCAGCAATACCAGGGAGACTGTATTTCACCTCTAAAACAATCCATGATTTTATAAATTCTACACATTTCATTTGCAAAATAATTCAAAATAAACTAGAGTGATTTATTCTAAAATTAAATGCTCCAGTACTCACAATTAAGTGAGTACTTCTTCTGCTCTAATCCAAAGAAATATTTAATTTCCAATATGAACTAGACGAAACTGAATGAGGTCCACTTACACCACAATAAGCACAGCCTATACATGAAGTTTATTAGAAACAGTTAATTACAAACAGTTTCCTATTTGGATAAACTAAAATGCATGATGTAAAAAAAATGTCTGACCTCTGATTGTCAGGAAAGAATGTAAGAAACCAAGGACTGTTAGGATACAAACAATTGCTAGTAATTTTCCTTTGGAAATACACACAAGTTCCTTTAGTAACTGGTGTGACTGGGTAGAACACCAACACTACAGTAAAGGTTGCTTCATACTGGAAGGATTCTCCTATGACCAGTGTCATTCACTCTGGTGGAAAAGTAATGTTACTAAACTAATTCTTGCATCAGCCCAAAGGCATCCTGCCCTCGGGAAGATCTAGTATGTGTTCCAGAGATCTGTTTGTTTGTTTGCTATTGAAAAGGACAGTCTGTAATACAACTACCCTCAGCAAGTTTGCTGACAACACCAACCTGTGTGGAGCAGTTGACACACTAGAGGGAAGGGATGCCATCCAGAGGGACCTGGACAGGCTTGAGAGGTGGGCCTGTGCAAACCTCATGAAGTTCAACAAAGGCAAGTACAAGGTCCTGCACGTGGGCTGGGGCAATCCCATGCACAAATACAGGCTGGGTGGAGAATGGATTGAGAGCAGCCCTGAGGAGAAGGACTTGGGGGGGGTTGTNGATTTTACCCCTCTACTCCACTCTGGTGAGACCCCACCTGGGATGCTGCGTCCAGTTCTGGAACCCTCAACATAAGAAGGACGTGGACCTCTTGGAACGGGTCCGGAGCAGGGCCACAAAAATGATCAGAGGGCTGGAGCACCTCTCCTATGAAGAAAGGCTGAGAGAGTTGGGGTTGTTCAGCCTGGAGAAGAGAAGGCTCCGGGGAGACATTATCAGAGCTTTCCAGTATCTGAAGGGCACCCACAGGAAATCTGGGGAGGGACTTTCTACAAGGGCATGTAGTAATAGGATGAGGGGTAATGTTTTCAAACTGGAAGAGGGTAGATTTAGATTAGATATTAGGAAGAAATTTTTCACTGTGAGGGTGGTGAGGCACTGGAACAGGTTGTCGAGAGAAAGTGTGGAAGCTCCATCCCTGGAGGTATTTAAGGCCAGTCTGGGTGGGGCTTTGAGCAACCAGGTCTAGTGGGAGATGTCCCTGCCCATGGCAGGGGGGTTGGAACTAGATGATCTTCAAGGTCCCTTCCAACCCAAACTATTCCATGATTCTAAGATGCTAAGTATCCCTGCAAACTTAGACAATTTACAGAGTTACACTTGCTCTTGTGCTGTCCTTCAAGGCCAAGGGCATTTGCATTCTCACCCCACAATACAGTTCATGGTGAAACTTTCCTCCTTTTCTTCCTCTCCTATCCCTTATGTGCTAGGGTAGTCACTAGCAAAGTGTTTGAATGCTTTCATAGACACAGGAGCAATGCACCCTAGTCCTGCAGAAATGTCTTCTGCATTGTGTGGGTGACTTCCACAGTGTGTGGTTTCATTTCTGGTTCTGTTTTAAAAGAAAAAAAAAGGTTATTGGATTATTGGCACATTTTTCTGGGGATTTTGAGCCTGTCAGTGTATTAAACAGCCATCTTCAGTGAATAATTACAAGATGAGGTGTCTCCAGAAACTTAGTTAGAGGATTAGCTAGCTTTTTGGAGCTTGAGCCGTGGCTGAGCTTGGCCATGAGTTCTTAGACACGTCAAAGCTGTAGTTTCTGAGTATATTCAGTCACAAAGCAAGAGGTTTTAGAAGTTCAAGTGGTGCCAAATTTCAAAAGCATTGATCAGGGAGGGTTTCAGAACTCTATTTTTAGCTTCAGTAGTCTACATTCTGGTAGTACTCTGAATTTCATTCATTGAATCTGACCGTTACGTGTATGTTTCAGCAATGTAAAGAAAAGAATGGTGAAAATAAAAGAGTACTAAAGAGTGTAAGTATTTGCTAATTTAATCTAGTGTCCTGACTTCAGCAATGGCTTAGAACAAGATGACATTTTGAAAGCTATAGTACTCAACCTCTGTAAAGGTGTAATCATTTGTTCAGCACTGTGAATAAACAAGGGAATCTCTCCAGTGGTCATTGAATGAGCTGAAGTATGAGCCTGATGTCTTTTACTAGCTAGAGATAACAGAGCACACCTTGTTTCTCCCTTAATTTTAGATCATCAAATCTCCAACTACTTACTACCTTGCTTCGTTCAAACTTTATGTAGTCGCCCCTGATGTGTTTTGTTTGAATGAAGCATCATAGCCAAGTCTTGCATAAAACAATATGTTCTCTGGCAGGGAAGGACAGAGAGCTTAAGAAAAATGGTGAAACGTATTGTTACACAACAGACATCAGCCCTAGAAAGCATTTTTCAAAACCACCAAGTTTTATTCTTACTGAATACTGAAATGTGTTTATATGCAGACTAGTGCAGCCTGACCATAACTTACTGCAGTAAGTTAATATGTTTCATGACATTAACTAATTAAGCCAAACCTTGTGACCTTCTCATAATTAGGAATTGCAAAAAGTTCAGTGGTTTATGAACCACTAAACAGAGTTACAAAAATGAGGAAAGAGAATCTATTATAGACCTACCATTTGATACATTACAACTTGATCCAGCTTTTAATTGGTGTATTCTAATTTCAGTTGCAAAGCTTAGCATAATTGTGGTAGCAGAAACTAAATCAATTAATTGCAGCCAGGGCATTGAACATGCTTCAGAAGATACACTTACCATTTTAGGGCAAATAAAGCTAGGCAGGCAAAATAACAAGATAATTACTGAAAACAGTGTGATGTTTTTTTAATTATCTTTAAAAAATCACAAATGAAAATATCTGATTTTTGAACAGCACCACATGTACTATATTATTGACTTGGAAAATGTGTGACAATGTGATGTTTTGTCCCACGTTAATTTGATTTATAATGCAACTTAAAGTATTGTGGCTTTACATGGTCCAAGAAAAATTTGAATGTAAGAACAGATGTCATCAACAGAAGTTACAAGAGTACAGCATACTCACATGAGAACTTCACATGTAGATGATGAGAATTGTGATCTTTTTGTCTGGTCTTCTGCAAAACACAGAAGGAGGGGAGAAGGTTTAGGGGACTAGTTTCTCTGCCATGATTGTGCAGACTCCTTTAAAGGTGCGCAGCCTTCCCAGTCAGCACAGAGACAAATCTCCCTTTTATAGGCCAGATGCAAACATGCGATACTTTTCATGTATTTTCCAGTGACGCTTTATTGCATAAGCATCTCAGCTCATAGTGATGGGATATTTCACCCTTTGTACAATGGCATTAACTAAAACACTTGTCCAGGAAGAGGAAACCTGGGTGCTGAGCACATCTCAAGCTTAGCAGGTATATGCTCACATTGCCAGGAAATTGTGCGAGTCATCAGTGTGCAGATATGTGGAGTGCCTGATGGGCTAGTGCTGCTGTTCAGATGGAGTCACTGTATCATCAGGAATACAAGAATCGTGGAGCAGCACCAATTCTTGCCTTTAGGGTTCTTAGATGAGGCAGGTAAGACCTATGGTTTCGCCCTACTCCTAGTAAGTTTTTCAAATTTTATCCTACAAGCCTTTCGATGAATGAACTTTCCAATAAAAGCTGTGAAAGTCAGGTGAAAGTTAGACTCTATAACGCTTTTACACCAAATGATCAGTGACCAGCTTCAAGGGACTGAAACAGTTAAGAGTCCAAAACAGAACAGTCTAGAGCACAGGGGTTGCTTCTAGCAGAATGCGATGGACACTCTGATGTAGGAGACACTGGTTTTACCTCGCTACCCACAGGTGGAGATCCTACAGCTGAGGTCTACTCTTCCTAAGTAAGTCTTTTAAGTGCAAAGCTATTGAGGAAGTCATAAGGTGCATCACCAGCTACTGTTACTAAAAGAGTTAACCATGCTATGAGTTAATGCTTAAATATTATTTTAGAATGGATTAGTACCACTAGATTGCCTGGATCTAATGCAGCTACAGACACTATAGAGTTTTTTGTAGAATTCCTGTACTTCAAATGGAAAGAGGTAGATACCGTCATCAAGTGGTCTGGATCAACTTCCACAGGTTCTTGACTTTCCTAAATGCACTGGCTAAGGGAGTCCACCTTAGATTGCACCTTCTCTGGTGGGCAGAAGGTATAATCAAAACCTCCTTCATCTCTCCAGTGAATATATAAAGACTAATGAAGTCTATCCCTTCCTTTTGCCCCAGGGTTATGTATCTGAAGTGTAGATTCATTCCTGTCACATAATATATACTCTGTGTGGTAAACATTTTGAATAGCCTGATTTTCTACTGTTGGGTCAAAAGGAAAAAGATTGTAAAAAGAATAGGATTTATAATGTGGTTATTTGACAGCTCAGTCCAAAGACTACTATAACTCTTGAGGGTTTTCGCATCAACATATCTGGAATTGGGCCACTAATTACTAGGAGGAGGGGAGTTTGGAACCTGAGCCTGTTTAGTTGAATTTTATTTGAATCTAAGTAATGTTAGATGCAGATTAGTTCTCATTGGTATGTCTGGCTGCTGCAATAAGACTTTGTGCCAGGGGAATTTTTTCTATCAAGTGTCCAGTGTACTGAAAGAACGGAGTGTATATACTATAGCTACAAGTACCTAGTGAATTAATGACAGAGAAATGTGATAGATGTGTTTGGGGAGAATTTGCATGCAGTGGACAGTATGAAATGTCTTTTGATCTCTTCCATAAATTTGACCAAATTAAAACAAAATAAGAAATCCAATCTCTATATCTCACCTTCATGAGAAAGTGTGTTGTGCTCTTTAAAAGAAGTAATATGCTTACATTTAAATCATAACATAACATAAAGCTAAACATAGAACTCTGTTTCAATAAGGGGGTGTGTGTTAAAGTCTTCTCTTTACTCAATCCCATTTTACTAACCACGTAGGGCTCTTAACCAACTTTCTTTTTACTTGCTGGCTATGTTTAAGAAATAAATTTTGATTGATCATTTGTTTATTTACTTTCTAATTAACATCATTAAATCTTTATCATTCTCTAGCACTAAAAGGGACAAAAAGAGAATAGTGATAGTTTTTAATAATGAGTAGAACCTGTCACATCCCACATGTAGTTATTATAAAAGTGTAAGACAGTATCTGAATGGTTTTTAGAGCTTGAATTTTGTACCCAACCAGTAGAATCTGTATACCAAGTATACCAATGAGATAAGGAAGGGAATTCTGAAAAAACATATTAAATCACAGAGCTGTGATTCTCTTTTTTAAATTGCTACCTTTTTTATCAAAATCAAGTTGTCATTTTATTTTGTTTGTTTGTTTTTCTGGTAGCAAAATTTTCAGGGCTATGTTTTCTATAATAAGTGAATACTTTGAATCCTAACAGTAAGTTGAAGCTCAATACTCAGCCCAACACTGATTACAGAGTTTTGGTCCAGAGATTAATGAACAGTTCACTATCTTATATTAGATTTTAACAGTACAGGGATTAGTGTGTTGATAGACTCTGGACTAAATTCATTCTTCTCAGAAGTAATGAGAAGCAATGAACAATACAAATGAAGGTTATGCTGTGGCAGAAACATTAAATTATACAGAGAAAAGTTACCGCATGTACAAGGTAGAATCCCCACTCTACATCAAAAGCATGTGGAAATCTATCTCCACTGGGTTTTTGACTACCCTCCACAGAGAAAGAGAGAAGCTGCCTAACTCAGAGACAAGTGCATGCTGTTGTTGCATCAGTTATATGCTCAAGATAAGGCATGCTTGAGCCTGAGGAAGAAGAAAGGTATGCAAACAGTGTGACAATCTGGTCACTGGAGTGCAGAGTATGACAATACATCCAGATTTACTACAACTAGCACATAATTCATCCATTATACCCCATCAGCTGATGAACCTCCTGCCCAAACTGCAGTAAATTTGGATTGCTTTCTGGGAACTCCAGATGATTATAAAAGGTAATGTTCTCTCTAGTCACCTGAAAAAAATAGATTCCAGATTTTCTACTTAATCATTTTACTACTTGGCAGTAAATGCTATTTCTGCTGTGCAGGCTATTGCAGAAACACCTAATTGATTCACCACCATCAGTGTGTTACATCATACTCAGCAATAAACAGCTTGATTCCAATCCAAACCAGCTTTTGTAGCCAGTATACCAGAAAAACTTCTGTGAAACCATCTGTGACTGTCAGATCTAACGGGTTAGAGGCATGCGCTGCTAAAGCGAGCAAGAGTCCTCATAAGTGAAGGCCGGGAAACTGCATAGTTAAATGCCAGAGTGGATAAATTATTGCAATTCTGTTAGCCCAGCAGGTGACTTAATTCAACTGGTTGCTCATGCTCTGTATATTTGCAGTGAACTTTGCCTATAGGGACCACTATTAATGTAAGGTAGTATTGCTTTGTTAATATTGAAGGAAAATGATACTTGGAATTCTCCTTTGCATCCATTATTGATCCTTGTGATTAAGTTAAAAAAAAATGCGCAACTAAAATGGAACTTGTGGCCCTGAAATTTGTGCATTCTTTCTGCTGTCCTCTGTGATATATACAGGCAAATTTTATGATGTCCTCTGGCCACACCAGTATGGCTGCAGTTAGAATAACACCCTCATATAAAGAATTTTCTTCATTAAGTCAGCTAATATTACATATTTGTTCTGTGTTTTTCTGACCAGATCTGAAATTGCCTTTGAAAATATTCCTTGAACAGAATGTGTACTAATGCACAGTACCATATTAAACAACTTCATTACTTTTGCATAGTCACTTTTTCAAAGGTAGGAAGTGCCAGAACAAATTGTGCATATACACGGTAATGAATGCTACACGTTATGGATAATCATATTATTGAATAAACATTATGATCACTTACTTAATGAAACATGCATTATGAATATGCATGTTGTCTTTTTTTCAGATGTGTATTGTCAATAACATTTTCGGGAGTCACTGAATTTTGCTAGCAGACTCTAAGAAGAGAGGTGAGAACACAGAGCTCAGCAGATGTTCTCTTCAGTTCTTACAGGTGAGATTCAGGGAAAATGAATCCTGTAGTATGGTGTCACCAATAATCTTTTGGCTTTCTTGAGCATGTGGTAATACAGTATAAACCAAGCATATATTCTGCCTCATGACAAAGGGGAAAAGCAACTTTGTGTACCTGTCTTTTAATGTAGTGAGTAATGTTTTAAACTAGGAGCAGAGAGCAGCATCTAAAAGTCCGCACAACAGCTTGAAGGGCATAAGGTCTAAAACTAGAGGAGATTGATCCACTGTTCTCTTTTTTTTTTTATGCTTTCTCCCATTGCTCTATCATGATCATATTTATCCATCAAGCTTAAAGGCCTGGATAGCAACGCAAGGAGTGTGAGAAAGAAGCAAGAGGCGCTGGGATGCTTGATGAACGACCAAAACTATGACTGAACTGGCATCACATGAAGGTAGTGAGGTAACTCTGATGACTGGTTGTTTCACAGAAAATGTGTAGCTTGTTCAGAATGACAGGTGAAAGAGAAGGAAATATTAAGGGCTCAAGCACTTCATCTGAGGTATACAATATTGACAGATCTACAGCTGCTGAAGATCTGAGTTGGAAAGAAGTGGTTGAGAATCAGAGGGTAAGAGCAGTTTGGGCAACAGTGGTGATGAATACAGTAAGAGTTCGTGATTCACAGAAACTGGCAAAAGGAAGAAAGGCATTTCAAGAATTATGAATTAAGTAAACTCAGAATGGGTAACAAGATCTGCTGAAACTACAGTCACTCTTAGCTTGATGTCTTCCAAGACTATTCCCAGAAAAAGCAGCAGTGCACGATTGAAGTTTCTGTTTTGAGAGCAGGCATATGGACTAACACTTTTGCTTAAGGTTGCTCCTCAATAAATAAAGTTCTTTTGAGGTACATTATCTTCATGGGCCTTACTACCAATCCATTTTGCAAGCTACCTTCTTGTTTATACATCCCAGTGTGATCTTCGGATTCAATTTCCTTTTTTGCAGCATCAACAGCATAACATTGCAAACGTATATTCAGCTTGTGAACCACTATAATCTGCATATTCTTTCCTAAATAATGTCTTGGAATCTCCCCCCTCCTCCTCCATATATATTTGGGTAATTATCTTTGCCCATACACGATACTTGATGGACGACAGGGCAAAAACATATGCTGAAAAAGGAGAAAAATAAACTTTCTCAGTAGAAAGTCCATCTAGAGGTATAACTCGTCTTCAAGCCATGCTTCATGCTGTTACTGCAAAATGGAGATGAGCTCATCCATGAACACCTACTGGAAGACTGAGACACAGGTTGGTCAGCAAGGATGGCAACCATCCTCTTGGAGCTGTGAATGTGCAAACAGCCATACACGGAAGGGAGAAGCAGCTTCTGAAATTCTGAGTGAAAACTCTATAGCCATTTTTGTGTGAGAATGGGATATCCTCTAAGAATATACATGGCAACAGTTATATTGACCAGATCAGAATAAGCTACAGCCAGAAGCTGACAAATGCTTTTGGGGACTTGCTGTACTAGTTCCTCCAAGAACAATGACCCATTGGGTCACCATGAAGCCACCTACAAAACCTGCTTAGACACAAGATAATGTGCCTGTCATATAAAACACTTAGTGTTGGTCAATAGGCAGAAGATAATTCAAGTGCATAACCTCCAACACTTCTTATGGCTGTTTTCAGGCAACTGGTTATCCACAGGTGTCCTCAGTTCCCTTTCCTATCTTTGGGATCTCATTTTAATGAATGGAAATGGAGGTAATTAGATGTAATAGAACAGATGGATCAAGAAAGAATGTAGACAAGCAGAACTGGACTGAGAAAATTTAGGTGCATGGCCTCAGAAATTTCTTCTGGCCTGTGTTCAGCTGAATGACCCTTTGAAGATCCCTTGTGATCCATTCACTGTTTGAAGAATCCCATTATGAATCATAGAATCATAGAACGGTTTAGGTCAGAAGGGACCTTGAAGATCATCTAGTTCCAGCACCCCTACCATGGGCAGGGACATCTCCCACTAGACCTGGTTGCTCAAAGCCCCACCCAGACTGGCCTTAAATACCTCCAGGGATGGAGCTTCCACACTTTCTCTCGACAACCTGTTCCAGTGCCTCACCACCCTCACAGTGAAAAATTTCTTCCTAATATCTAATCTAAATCTACCCTCTTCCAGTTTGAAAACATTACCCCTCATCCTATTACTACATGCCCTTGTAGAAAGTCCCTCCCCAGATTTCCTGTGGGTGCCCTGCAGATACTGGAAAGCTCCGATAAGGTCTCCCCGGAGCCTTCTCTTCTCCAGGCTGAACAACCCCAACTCTCTCAGCCTTTCTTCATAGGAGAGGTGCTCCAGCCCTCTGATCATTTTTGTGGCCCTGCTCCGGACCCGTTCCAAGAGGTCCACGTCCTTCTTATGTTGAGGGTTCCAGAACTGGACGCAGCATCCCAGGTGGGGTCTCACCAGAGTGGAGTAGAGGGGTAAAATCACCTGCCTCAACCTGCTGGCCACACTTCTTTTGATGCAGCCCAGGATATGGTTGGCTTTCTGGGCTGTGAGTGCACATTGCTGGGTCACATTGAGCTTCTCATCAGTCATCACCCCCAGATCCTTCTCCTCAGGGCTGCTCTCAATCCATTCTCCACCCAGCCTGTATTTGTGCTTGGGATTCCCCCAGCCCATGTGCAGGACCTTGCATGTGGCTGTGATGGTTGTAGATTAATGCAGACGAGATGGATTGAGTCATGTATTTCAGATGAATGGTCCTTTGAGGCAATGTCCTCTTTCATACCAGATCATGTCTCCTTTGTGCAAAACCCATGATGCTATAGCCAGTTAAAACTAAATTCAATCAGCACTAAGGTAGTACCTACTTTCTTCCTGCAGGATTTTGCTGAGAAGAAGTGACAATGTCATAGGGGAACAATTTTCAAAATATGATTTATACTGTTTATTCTCTCTTGGGTGTTCTACCAGTAGAGGAACACTGAACATGAATCTTTCCATATTTTAACTGGAATTATTTTTCAGAATTCAGCAGAGTGGTTGATGGAAAAGATTTCTATTTGCAATGTGTCTTTTTTCGGATAAAAGTGACGTTTCAGCTGGGGTCACTGGACAGTCCCCAAATAATAAATCATGACTCTGGACTACAAGGAAGTAGGAATGGAGAATAAGTCTTCTAAACTTATGGTAGAACATGCCTGGAAATGATTTCCAAGACAGTCAGCAAAAGGGGTAAATTATCTTTGTTGTAGGGACATTTGCCCAGATTCTAACAGAATGACATCATGGGTTTTTTACATAGTGTCTATTTTACCCAAGATACACAGTCACTTTTTTACTAGAGAATGGACTGAAACTCAAATCTTTCTTCTTTCCAGAGGAACATGCTCACCAGTTATCTGTGAAACTGTTTTCTGCTATGACAGCATCTCCAAGTGGCTACTAATTGCGTCGATGGCAGAGACAACCTGCAGTTCCAACCTCTGAAGCCACATTCTTCACTTAGCACCCCACAGGCTCACCACCAGGGAGTCTGCTGCAAAATGTGGGTACTCTTAGATTAGACTTTTTACCCTCTTTGTGCCTCACTGAAGTATCTCTTGTTGCTGTTTAAGCTCATAACTTCTTTCCCAGCAAACAAAGAGCATGGGAACATCCATCTCAGGTGTTAGCTGTTATATCACCTGCTCCATTAGGAGTGTTAAAAGAATGTATGCTGGCAGAATAGCCAGAAGTTTTTAGATGGTGTTGGAGCACACTTTTGCATATGGAGTTGTTGAGAAGTAAGTTATCTCTCAGCATTTAGTGTTGGAAGCTGAGAAATCTATGTATTTTGGAAAACCCATACTTAAGAGGCAGCCAGTTAATTGATTCTGGTGAACACAATCTGCACATAAATAGCTGGAAGCAGGGTGTACAAGACATAAATCTCTAAAAAAACACAACTATGTACACTACCTGGGCAGTAAAAGTATAACAAAGTAACTTGCATCAGCTTTAGACAGTGAGCCCACATTTAAAACTCAAGCATATATTCTAATAATGTTATTTTTATTACTTTAAAAGTTTGTGTTAAGGAGGAATGAATTCTTCAAACCATTTAATTTTTTGCATCAAAATTTCAAAAGTAATTACTATACAGTGGAAGAGTTCTATGTAGAAGCAAAATTATCCTGGGCCACATCTCACTGAAGATGACCCCACAGGTGCAGCATATATAGAATAACAGAAGGAGACAAAGTTAGAATAATGACTACTTGATATAATTACCAAAAAGATTTATATCAAGGATGTGTAACAAATTATATTTTGCTCACATTTATGGTTAGTAAATAAATGGATATAAATGAACTTATTCCTCCATTTTGCAGTTACAAAAAAAAAAAAAAAGATTTTATCATGATGGCCATCTTGGTAATTATTTAAAACTCTAAAGAATATTCACAGAGTGCAATTTTTAAAATGTGAGCAGTATTAAATGAAATCCCAGCTCCACCATTACAGAGATTAGCTCAGTGTTGTACCTTTACTGACAATTCTATTGTATCCTTTTGCTCCAAAGATTTTATGAGCGAGGCTCCACTCTTGCCATGATCTCACACAGAGAGATCTCACTGTAGGACCACAGCTGTGATTCTTAACTTCCACTTCTCTTGCTAAAGTCGGTTTATCTGTTTAAAGAAATTTTGTTTCTGTGAGAACTGCAGGAAATCAGATATATATCAGCTGTCTCAAAAAGAGTCCTATTTTATTTTCTGTCATTCTGCAGGACTTGATTGATGACCAAAAATCTTGGAATTCCAGCTACCTGGGGAAAATAAGTACTCAGTGGAGGATATATAATAAAGAGCAGCTAAAAATAAAGTGACAGCAATCACTGTAAAGCCTGATAACTGAATCTCTAGTGTCCAACATAAATACTGGTTTTAGGTGCTTTTTATGCATTTTGCAGCAAGAGCCAGATGCCTGATATCTAGTACGTGAGTTTATATAAATTAGTTCCTTACTTGGCCAACTTTATGACATCAGTTCATCTTGAATTTATACTTTGCTTTAAAAGGTCACAATTACAAAAAAAACTGCAAACAAAATATTGAGACCTAGCTTTCCTGTTCCTGGCAGTTTTAAATGTATGTCCTGTAAATATTTTGAACTACATACTTGCAGATTTTATGAAATGCTGCAATATTACTACTGTGTATTATGTCAAATCTATAGAATAAGCTTATGTGACGACGAGTAGCTAAATGTTTCCATATGTGTTGAAGGTGCATTTGAGTAAGTTTTTCTCTCCAAATAGCTACAACTTTAATTCCTCAGAAATGTATAGTATAGACACCTGTTTATTTCATGTAATGAAACCTGATGATAATGGGCTCTTCAAGTGTATTTATGATTTGAGACAAACCAAAACCAAAATCACATACTATAGATAGGAACTAAGACAACATTACAAGAATTTGCTGAAGAAGAAAGTATAGTGCCCCTTTGGCCAAGGCGGCTACCATGTGCAAAGTTGACTATGATCTGATAGGCAGCAGGAACCTATAGGTCAACTGGGTGTGCCATGGCTTAGCAATGCTCCACTGTCCGACTGCCATCCTCTGTCTTCTCCTGCCTTTTATTTATACCTTCTAAGATGAGTATGGATATATGTGGGCTGCCAGCAGTGGAAAAAAACATTTAAAGGAACTAATGGGCAATTTTTCATGCTAGGAAAGGCAGTCTTTTATCCTTAAAACGGTGTGTGGCCTGGGACTGTATGAAGGACGAGGTCTTATAGCATACAGAGTAATAAGAGCTACCACATTGACAAGGAAATGCGTTGTATCAGTAAAATCCACGCTGAAGTCAGTGGGAATTCTGCCACTCACTTTAATGGGGCCAAGTTGTCACCCCACAAATCAGACTTTTTCTGTCACTAAGTTCTAGGACATGTCTACATGGACAGCAGGGTTGCAGTTGTGTGAGAATTTACGGTTCTGCACCTGAATTTGGGCCATAACACTGTAAGAGGGAAGAGGTCAGGATGTATTTTCTCCTGCTAAAATATCAGTTTAGAATTGTTGCAATCAATAAGTAGGCTGGCTGAATAGACACCACACTTAAAATTAATGGCCTTCTACAATATATTATAAATTCCTTATAATTGAAGGTGACTTGAAGAAGAAAGTGTTACAGAAATTTGGCACTGTTATGAAACTTTGGGAGTCAGTAATTGCCAGAGGCTATAAATTAGCTTGAGATGCTGTACTGACCCTTGCATGCACTTAATGTAATGGTATCAGTCTAAGTTACAAAGACGTGGAACATTAAAATACTCAAATTGCACTGGGAGTGGGGAGATAAACAACAGAACTGTCATGGCTCATCAGTTTTCTATAAAATTGGAGAAAAAGGAAGCAATCAATAACAAAGAAGTTATTTACCTGCAGTTTATTCATATAGCCGATATTGCCCAATGCTACAATTTAAAAAATAAGATAAAATTTCAACTATTTTATAATGGCAAGCAATTGCTCATGCAGAATTTTTATTTACTATTAACATGACAATTAGTTAATATATATTAATATTATTTATTAATATTTATTGCTATTAACATGAAATAAAGGCTGTAGAATCTTATCGTGGCACTGCACTGGCTAATGTTCAGAGAGGGCTACCATATGTCTAATTTTCAATGGAATCACCTTTTATTTCCAGCTGGAAAATATAATGAGACAGAATTTGAGGACTTCTGGATAACTACTGAGGATTCTGGCTGGGGCTGTTGTCGCAGTCTCTGTCAGTCCGTACAATATTTGCAAACCTCAGTTATTTTCCCTCTGTTGGTGAAGTTCGTTAGTCAGCAGCAGAGATGCAGAACAGTAGATGTAGCACTTTTCAGGTGGGTACGTGTATCTTGACAGGAAGCACATATTCAAGGAATTCAATTGGCTCAAGGTGTTTTGGACTTCATAGATGAATGGTCCATATTACCGGCATATATATGGCTTCCTACAGATACAGAAACTTTATACTCAACGAGTGTCACGGCACCGCTGAATGCATGACAGAGATGGGCAAAGTGGGCTGAAAAGCCCAAGCGGAAAAAAATGATTGGTTTTGCTTCCTCCACTGCTTTAAGGGCAGATTTTGAAGGCCTTCAGAAGACTTATGTCCCTTGTGCCACGAGGGATTTGTCTAACTGTGGAGCGCAGGTTTACTAAAAACAACTTGCAGTTTCATAGGCCTTTCTAGAGCTTTTGAATATTGTTTTCTGGAAAACATAACAAAGACAAGAGAAACTTCACTCGTTTAACCATGGATCCTTACAGACATTTGGATGCTGTATAAAAGTCACTAACGACTTTTTTCAGCTGTCTTGATCTGGCTCATACATGCCTCTTGCAAATCTAAAACTGGTTCTTAATACCTCACAAGAAGAACAAGGACTTATTCCCCACCTTCCAGGCTTCTGGTGTAAACAATATTTTAATTATAACTTCCTAACAGCTCAGAAATCTGTTTTCAGCACCTCCAAGAGTCTTGGCTATGTGTTATTTGAGATTGTAGAAACAGCTAAATTCTCAGACTACTCAAATCACTTCAGACTTTGTTTATTCAGGGTAACTGTTTCTGAAAGTGTCTCACAAACACCAGGTACTGTTCTCATTTCTAAAGAACTCTTTTCCCTTTAAATATAGTATCAGTCCCAGTTGGGCTACTGGAATGGTCTCTGTCACAAAGCTTTTGAACTTTATTTCACCTAGGTCTGTATCAGGTAGAATGATGCTGCAATTACATGTCTGACTGCAAGATATACATGCATACCTGAAGAAACTTTAACTACACCAGATAACAAGTGATGTGATGGATTACAGACTTCATCACATACTAACTAAATTAAATTACACTGAAAGCTTGTACAGGTAGACCGGCTGTCACCTTGCCTAATTCTCACCAGGTGAAAATTAGATAGTGTTTTTATGATTAGATGAGTTACCTTACAGGGATGCTCCCCTCATCTCCTGTCTCTCCCTGACCATAGCGAGAGCTGAACCTGCTTAGACAACTGATAACTGACTTTGTAACAGCTTGTGTCCTAATATTACCTTCTCTGCCATCTTCTCTTCACTGGTGTAATGACACAAACCAACTAGATAATGGTCAACTTAATAATTTCTGGCATGCCAAGGTCACAGCTCCTGACTGCAGACTGGAATGATCACAGTAGCAGTCAGTAGTCTCATACCTACCTTCCTTTGAGCACAGCACGTTTTTGTTGCTTTTGCTTCTTGTATTGCAGGAGATGGGCCAAACAGAGTTACCATGAAATAAGTAACATTTTTGTTAGTATTGACAAGGACATATACTATGTGGTACCTTCAATTGCCAAGATTTGCAGAGGTATACTTCAGAATCTAAAAATTATGAACCTGCATTAAAAAGATCTATTTTTTTTAGCTTGCTTTTTGTACTGTTATGGTTTCAGTTGGTAGAGCAACAACAACAACAACAACAACAAGCAAACTGGGAATTCTTTTGTATAATTCTATAAGGTCATACTTAATGATATGACATATATCCGACATGTCTTTCATAAGAATTGGCAGGAACGTATATGTTACGACAACACTTTTCAGTAAGAAAAATAGTGTGCATATGGATTAAATTTCAGACACTTATTGCTTTGTTTTGCAACCACTTTTCTTTAAATACACCAAAATAACTTCTTTCACCCTCTCTCCTCAGTTTGGATAAGCAATTCTCATGCTTCCAGCCACTTCCTTGTGTTGAGTGAGCTCCTCCTCTTATTTCTACTTCATCTGTCAAGATGTATTTGGCATGTTTTTGGACAGATGCTCTATTTCGTTTCACTAGGAGAGGAATATGGAAGGCAGGAGATGAAAAGCAGCTGAAAAACACTTTGTCTTAGGATAAATGAATAGACTTTTACCAACTATTCTCACAAACACACACTCCAAATCTTTGGACTGACAGTAAGCATTGGAAATTTCATCCAAATGGTGTTTTTCATCTGGTAGTACTAAGCCTCTGAAAATGGGGTTTTACAACACTGCTGCTCAGTCATACCTCTTTCTTCTGAAAGATTTGGAATTTAAGTTGAAATTGTTTGATGGCTTTGCATTACATGCTGTCTGAATAAAACATACTTGATTCCTTGTGCACACTGGATGACCAGGTAAGCTATACATTATCTATTTGGTCCCTTCTGAATTACTTTGCTTTTGCAGCTCAAAGTGACTGACAGCAACACGAGGGCTAAGTGTTCCAGAAGAGCAGAGGCTGCATTTATAAATTGCTGACTACTGCATCAGTAGGAAAAGAAAAGCCTCCCAGTGAAGCAATAATTACTCTGAAAGAAGAGGGTATTTCCAAGTCTTTGATACTGAAGACAGAAAATAGGCAATATGGAAAATGTTTCAGTGGACTGAATGCCTCCACATACATTTCCACATAAATTCTTCTCTATATATGGGATGTGTTTTATAAGCAATACCTTTCCTAGATTTGTTTTCTCTGTCTTTTTAAAATACTTTATTTCTTGTCATTCTGCGTAAGGAAATTCATTCAGAAAACAATGAGTAGACAAAGCACCAGCACCCAGGTTTCAGATACATACAACTTCATGCCTAATTCTTGAGAAAGTCATTAAATGGTATCACTTGCAAAAAATTACTTTTGTCTTACTGTTTGCTTGAAGAATGCTAATCATAATTTCTGTGCTTAAGAAACTAACTTCTTATAGCTATTTTAGAAATAGACTAACTTTTTTACTCAGAAGCATAATTTTGCTTTTAATTATCGACTTGGGTCTGGCATTCCATTATCTATAACTCTTCCTTAGCAGCTCAGACTAGTGTCTTTAAGGTATTCTGTAACTGATCATATCTTTTTGTATTTTACTACAGGTAAGGGTTTCCTGAAAAATCATAGTTTTAACATACAGATACCCTGTAAATGGTAAACTGAATTAGATTCCATTCAAACCAAAAAAATTTCCATCAGAACCAAAGATTAAGATGGAAAAGATTCCACCTGAATCCGTATTCATCTGACCACCAAAGTTATCAGATACTATACTGGAGCTAGCAATGTTGCCAGTTCCATCGAAGGATGGATTATTCTGGATACCATAAAAGCAAATGGAAAAAAAGTTTTATCTCTCTTTTTCTCCCAAAATCAGTAAAAACTAAGACCACCCAAGTAGAAATAAAGAATGTGAGTTATAGCTTATGCTATAGTTAATTATAGCTAATGTTCTTGAAGAAGAGAACTGTCCTGTCAAGATGAAATATTGCAACTCCAAAAACCCTGTACAGTTTAGCTGGCTTTAGGATTAGGCTCTAGAGTTTTCAAGATTGTGATCTGGGGTGAGGCACTACTGTTTGCTTAGATCTTACTTTAATTTCCTGGAGGATTTTTTGGAAACAGTCTTAAAGTTTGAATAACTTTACATGACTCAGTGTGTATGTGAGATATAAGCACCTGGCATCAATTTATGCGACTAGAATTCTAAAGAAAATACATTTTTGTCTCCTGAATTGTCATTTTTGCTCTGCCTGACTGAATGGGAAGTTGTAGAATTATCCTTAATCAATACATCTCAATCTCTTAAGAAGAAACAGACAAGCCGTGATCAATATTCATGTGTTTTTTTCTCTTGTAAGCTCATTTTATGACAGCAAGAGATTTGTTGTCTTTTGTCACGACCTAAGAGAAAAATCTCACAGGCTTATGGCTTCTTTTTACTAGTTAGCTTACTCAGGTATTTGTTTTATTAGCATTTTAATTTTTACTTTTACATTACAGTAGTATCTAGCAGGCCAAAGTCAGATCATGGTTCTGACATAAGAAATATAATACACAGATTTAGTGAGATGGTTAAACCCCTCAAGAAGCATACTCTTTAGTGGAAAACCCAAGAAGCAGAGTAAGAAAGCACAGATGCAGAGATGTGAGTTAAATTGCTCAAGTTCAGATTGAAATGGTAATAAAGATTAGAATAGGTCCATTGTTGCCCGGTTCATAGTTCAATGTCTCTGGGAATGCTTGGCACCAATATAGGTTAGGGGTGGACCTGCTAGAAAGCAGTTCTGAGGAGAAGGATCTGGGGGTCCTGGTAGATAGTAAATTATCCATAAGCCAGCAATGGGCCATTGTCGCCAGGAAGGCCAACGGAATCCTGGGCTGCATAGGGAAGAGTGTGGCCAGTAATTTGAGGGAGGTCATTCTCCCCCTCTACTCTGCACTGGTGAGGCCACAACTGGAATACTGCGTCCAGTTCAAGCGGCACAGGGAACTACTGGAGAGAGTCCAGCACAGGGCAACAAAGATGACTGAGGGATTGGAGCATCTCCCTTATGAGGAAAGGCTGAGAGAGCTGGGACTCTTTAGCTTGGAGAAGAGAAGGCTGAGGGGAGACCTTATTATTGCTTATAAGTATCTAAAGGGTGGGTTGAATGAGGATGGAGCCAGACTCTTTTCAGTGGTTCCCAGTGGCAGGACGAGGGGGAACAGGCACAAGTTGGAACACAGGAAGTTCCATTCAAACAAAAGAAAAATCTTCTTTAGGGTTAGGGTGACAGAGCACTGGAACAGGCTGCCCAGGGAGGTTATGGAGTCCCTTTCTCTGGAGATTTTCAAGATCCACCTGGATGCAATCCTGAGTAATGTGCTCTAGGTGATCCTGCTTTAGCAGGAGAGTTGGACTAGATGATCTCTAGAAGTCCCTTCCAACTCTGAAAATTCCGTGATTCTGTGATATATGGCCATGTTTTTTGAGGTATTTCTGTCAATTCAAGTCAAGGTTTCTATGTATAATGTGAAAATACTTACTACTTTTCACTCCTGGTATTACCTCTTAAATAATGATACTACTTCTTTACGCCACAGGCAAAACAGTGTTGACTCAGGGAATTCCACTTCATTGAACTTATTGCCAATTAAAAGAAATGTTTAATTACAGATTTGGGTACTGAGGAAAAAAGGAGAGTAAATTATGCAAACACTTAAGAAAAAGTCCTTTCTTTCCCCTTCCCCAGGCTCAACTTCAGTCCAGGCACCTCTCCCCTTGCTTCCTCATATCCACTCCCCTCGTTGGCACCACAGGTTAGGGTCAGGCCCCTCAGTGAGGTCACAGGCCATGCAGGAGGCTGGGGTCAGCTCCTGGTGTCTTCTTCCTGCTGCTCCTTCCTTCTTACTCCTCTGTGTTTCCCTTCTTTCTTGTGTTGACTGCTCTGGCATGACTTCCTCTATGGGCTGCAGTCCTGCAGGGTGACCCTGTCCCAGTGTGGGTCACCTATAGTCATAGTCTCTGGGGGTGTCCCTGTCCTGACATGGGTTGCCCATGGTTACAGTCCCTCAGAGGTGTACCTCCTCCAGTTTGAAGGTCCTCGTTCCAAGAATGTCTTCTGCCATCTGCCCAACAATATCCTCTTCCACATGCCTCCTCCCATATTTTCCTGTGTGTGTCCTCACATGGCGTCCTCCATGTCTCCATTTGTGTGTCCTTCTGTGCCTCCTGCCCTCAGTGGCTGTTGATCTTTCTCTTCAGTTTGAGCAGAGGTGCCACATGCTCTGATGGGTTGAAGTCCTGGCAGGTGGTGGGCTACATCATTGGAGGCTGTGACCAGCACAGGGCAGTTCTAGCTGCCTCCTCAGAGACCCCTGTGGCCCCCGATACTGAAACCCTGTTGTGTATCACCAGTATGAGTAGGTGTGCTCTAAATCACGTGGCTAAGATTAAGCTGACTAAGAAGCTATTCTTTAGGAGAAAAAAATATTCATTTTGTATTCTCTGGCAACCATAAAGCATTTTAATAATGAGAAAATGACATGTGAATAATCTTTGTGAATTACCACAGTCATGGTGGGTTCTAAATAATCATAGTTCCTTGTGGTACTGAATTATGTGCTGAATTACGTAAGTAATTATCATTGTATTCCAGATTTTCAGATTAAAAATTTTGCTTCATGAGTCTTCAATACTGGGCAACCTGTCTGGGATTTCCGATGCTTCCTAGGTTGCAGCAGGGGGTTTCAGAGACCTGGGATAACTGCATTCATGTGATACAGTCACTGACTTGCCACTTTCTGCTCCTCCACCACCATGCACCAACCTGTCAGGCACTCGCATGCTCTCTCCTGTTCCCAACGTGCACATCTGGTAGATGTCCTGACATGCAAATTCGTTATTTTCCCCAGACAACTAGGGGTTGGTAATCTCCTCTCTTTAGGGTTTGGCTTTTTTGTTCTTGTTGTTGGTTGTTCTTATTTTAAATTACTCTGAGATGCTGGAATGCTGCTTTTCAGCAAATTTTGTGTAGCATGAGGGCCTCATGTAGGATTTGCAAGAGAAATCCTTTGTTTAGACTGCTCTGTCTTCTTGCTTTAAGAAGAACATATTTCTTATATTTCTGTCTTGGAGCAAAGTAGATTATAGCCAGACAGATAGATACATGGAAAAAGAATTGATTTTATTTCTAGGTTGCATTGATTATTCCCACGTATACCACCATTAGTCATACCCAGGAATTTCCTTGCTGGGAAATGGCAGGACAGACTGGTTTAGAACTGCTCTGCAGCTGTTCTAAATTACACTGGGATAAAGCTGTGAACCCTTCCAGTTTTTAGCTGTCTGAAGGCTTAGTTTTTAGCATGAGACCATACCCAAACCTAGCCTCAGTTCCCTGTTAAAATGGTTCACTGTTTTGTTGATGTCAGAATTAGTAACTATGAGGAAAAACACCATAAAAAACTAAATCCCTGAAAACAGAAAGAGAACAGAACAGCGCAAAGAGAAGTAGGCTAGCAGGAAAGTTAAAATGTGCACAGTATGAAGTGCTATCAAAACAAAAGATCAACAGATGGTTTCATCATGAAGACTAGCAGTGTTTTCTAGCCTTTAGTTATTTCAGGGGCTCAGTATCAAGAGGTACAAGTTCCCATCTGGTAACAGAATTCCACAAATAATTTAAGATGAAAAGCATAATACGTGTTTAATGATACCTTTGCATTGCTGATCAAGGTATTTTTTCTGACCAAGTTTTTCCTCATGATATTATTTTTCTTCCTTTACCCATTTTCTCCAGTCCTTCCAGCACTCCCCCACTCGCATGTTGCATAACTTTGCTAACATTTTTCCTATACCATTGCAAAGACTGCATGTGTTTTCTGAAGACAGTGATTCTTCAGTGATTCTCTCCCTCAGTTTTTTCCATGCTTCTTGTCCTCTCCTTCTCCAGCCCACCACAGATTTTAGAACTAGGAAGAAGTTGGATTTCACCTGTTTTGTGTACATTCTCAATGTTTGTTCTTCTTATCCTAATTCCATTAAACTTGGATATTTTGTTTATGGATGTATATGCACACAAAACATATTGGGCATATGGTCCTTCCCTAAATAAGTAAGAGTCTGTCGCTTTTCAACTTGACAGCATGGCACAGAGAACAGCTGTGGCACAACGTTATCTGGGGACACTTCTCCTTGTCTGCGAGGAACCACAGAATGCAAGAAGAAATATGTTAGATGAGAAAAGAAGAATTACAAAAGTTAGAGGACCTTGGTAAGACCCTTCACCCCCGCATGTCTCCATTTTTCCTTTCAACCACTGCTTTGGTTATCTAAAGCAAAGAGTTCCAAGCACAGTGGTCTCTTGGGGCTTTAAGATTTGCTGTCATGCTAATATGTCACTTATTGTCATCTATTAGCAGTGCTGAGACTTTTAATAGAAAATTTCACAGAATTTTGGAAAGTGTCTGTTTCATCATGGGCACTCTACTAGTCATCACGTTCGCCTCTGTCTGCCAAGAGGCTGAAGATATTAAAGAATGATCCTATGTCCACTGCAGATAGTTAGAAACCTTTCACTGAATTTAGCAAGACTTGTATCAGGCATATTAATCTGAGATGAGGCAGCATGTGCCCACTGCAATGTTTCCTGACTTCATATTCCAGTGCTGGCTTGTCAGTAAACACAGCAGGAAGGGAAAAGTGGCTCTGAGCCCTGCTATGTGCACACTCAGTTCCTGTGTTTTTCTCCTTTATTAACCTCCAATTCATAAGTGAGTGTAGAATGGCTTAGCAATGCTATTGGCAAGTGCTTCAGCTCCAGTAGCTTTTATATTCGGTGTTGAAAACGTCAATCTTTTGACATTCATCGTAGCAAAATGTGGTCTCTGGCACAAGTTAATATCCTGTGGTTGCACAGCTCACTGCTCTGATATTTTGATTGTTTCCCCTATTTTTATTCATTTCTGTGATTCAATGCAAAAGAGGTTAAATACCGTTCTCTTGAATGCTATCTGAAGATGTTAAGTCTTTTCCCTTGCATACATGGGATTTGTGTGAATTAGTACTGCTGGTAATTACTCTGTATTGATAGCCGCATCAGAAGTAACTAAATTATTAGTCAGCTGGTATATGGCCCCATCTGCCATATACCTTGGAGATCCCACAGCACTGTTACAGGATAATGGTCTCCTGTTGCTATGCAAATGCAAAGTCAAAAATAAATGTGAATGATGACATTTTATAGAGTAAACATAGAACTGAGCTTGCCTCACAAATATTTCATCAAAAAGCATTTCTGTTTCCTAAGCAAGTGAAGTGAATATTTTCTAAGCCAATATCATGTTGTAGATGAGAACAGAAATACACTTCTAACATTTAATGTGCCTAGTTAGATGTTAGAGTTGTTATCGTTTTTACAGCTTATGTGCCAAATAACTCTTTTCACCCTTTGATTTCAAGACCAGTCACCCTCTAGTAACTATTGCTCCTTACAGCTGGCCTGTTACCTCTTTTTCAGTATTCCTTTTGACTACTTTGCATGTTCCTGTGCAATTCTCCCTCATTGTGCAACAAAGAGTTTTCTAGTTAGTGTTTGTTGTTGAGCACGTTCTCCTTCTTATCTACCATATAATTTTGAGCCACACTGTCTTTTTTTTAAAAATCCATTTATACTATTGAACTAGAGCCTATACTTCAGCTTTCTTACTCTGGGAACAGAAGTCGAGTTGAAAGAAAAAAGGAAAAAAAGAAAGGAGAGACTATCAGGAAACTGGTTTTGGCTTCCTGATCTTGTCTGGTGTCGTGGTTTAGGCCAAATCCCACTGGGGACGTGGGGGACCCCAGATGGGACCGACAGATGCTCCCCTCTACCCCTCTTCCAAGACAGAGGCAGAGGAGGAAAAAGAGACTTATGAGTTTAGAAGGAACTAAACTACTTTAATGAAATATTAATAATAAAATAAAAAGAAAATAATGAAATATATACAAAACCATATCAAGCTCCCAGGATGACAATCACGACACCGGCTGGCACTGGGGCAGTCCCAGGCTGGACTCAGTGACGGACGGGAACTGGATTCCGGATCTGCAGGCAGGATCGGGACCAACGGCAGACGAACAGTCCTCCTCAGATGTCGGCCATTGAAGGAAGAAAAGAGAGAGAGCCAGAGCCAGTGGTCCCTGCTCCCCAGCTTCCTGCTCCCACTCCTTGCATTTGCCCTTTGATCCCTCAGAGGGCTTTTATACTGAGCATGATGCGGATGGGATGGAATACCCTGTTGGTCAGTTTTGGGTCACCTGTCCTGTCCGCTCCTCCCTGCAGGTGGGACCCCACTGTGTTTTTCTGCTTCCAACCCTCCAATGTGGCAAATAACCAAGTTGGTTGGCCTTCGGTGTTATAGCGATAAGTATAAGCAAGAGCCTCTCCGCATACCACGTCTGGACATCAGCCATAACATTGGTCTTACCACTCTGAGAGAGCGAACATTGTCTGCACAGTATGCTGTTAATTTCAGCAGTTAGAAGAGGCCCAGCTAAGAAGCAAAGTTACTTAACAAAATTGGTCCTGTTTTACCTCAAACCAGGACATCTGGTCCCACTTAAAGACCAACTGGTGCAGTCAACTTTCTTGTTCACCCTGGTCTCGCTGGCAGTGGTTCTCCAGATGAGAGACAGGCATCATCAATGTTAAGGCTGGCAGCCTCACTGCTATAATTGACTCTCTAAACTTCACTGTGCCCTTGCTGATTCTTGATAGACTTTGTACAGAGCAGCTGGAGGATATTTGTGCCTCATCTCAACCCTTCTCATGCCAATCTCAGCTGCCGAAGAGGTGCTCCAGCTTCAGACTTCATCGTGTTTCTTCAAGCTACACTTATTATACTGATGCTTGAGGCAGGCAAGGAAAGGGGAGGTGGACAAGGGTTTGGAGAAAATGCATACAATAACCTATGGGTTTTAGGCAACATGGACAGAAGAAGCTGCACATTTATAACAAGTCTTTCTACTTAAGAAAAGATGTACCATTTAATTTGAAGCAAATCCATCTGGTCCCCAATTAGAAAACCATCAAAGACAAGATTATGACAAGCTACACTTTCTAATCATTAATCATCTTGCTTTTTTCTTCTGCTTAGTACCACAATCTTTTGAAGATTAAGGCCAAAACAGTAAAGACTTCAGGATACTGATCAAATTAGGACTAACTAGATGACCATGTTTGCAGTCTGTATGAGCTATGACAGCCCATACTTTGCCAAGATTTCCCTCTTTGGTAGATGAAAAGGAATCCAGCATGCCTGCTGCTTGCAGCTGGCTCAGGAATAACACTAGAGGAGGTTGGTCTCTCGAGTACACAGTAATTTAGAGCTTAAAAGGTCAAAACACCCAAGTGTCTACTGGTAGCCAATGGAGATCATATGGCAAAAGTGCACTGAACTCCATAAAGGCACAATACTTTCTTAGAAGAGCAGCCAGTTTTGAGGCAGCCAGATTTTACACTAGCTTCAGTTTCCAGATGGATTTAAATCATGCAGAGATTGCGAGAGTAATCTAACCTTGTGCAGGGAAAATCTACAGAGGATGGGTACAATCACAAGGATGCATTAATTTTTAGAGTATGTGGGCTATATCAAAATGAAACAGAACAATTTTCACTGTATAGTTGCAACTTGGGTATCAAACCAAATCTCCCTATTTAAACCATAACAGAAAACAGCAAAAACACATCTGTTCTTTGAATTGAGCGTAATTTCCTTACCACATTCATTGGTTTATTTCCCTTCCAGCCATCTTTACATCATTCCCATGTGAACTAAGACTCAGCCACAAGTTTCTATCTATGCACTGACCTCTCCCAATCACTAGATTTTTATTTCACAAATGCAGGAGAGGAGGAAGAGAAGAAAAAGTAGGTTGGGTACTTCTTTTGGTTACTTAAGGCAGACCACGAAGAATTCAGAAAAGCATATAACCTACAGCTCTGTATGTTCCCAAATACCACAATCTCCACATAATCTCCAGCTATGAAGACTGATTTTACAGTTCCTCTGTTTCTCCTGTTTTCTCTGTGGTTTCAGTAACAATACACATTACTAAAGACATACAGAGCACATAGGGAGGGTTAAAGTAATACACATATACACGGTTGTCAAAAGAAATGTTGGGGTAAAATGGGGAGATGTGATGTGTTTCAGCAATCTCAATGGTATATGCCTGCACATATCTAGCAGAAGTTCCTGATTTCTTCAAGTTTCTCCCTCTGTAGCAATATTCAAATTTTTATTTAGCTACCACTGCTCTAGAGATATTTTTGCATTTCAATAAAACCCTGGGCTTAGGGTTTTTTTTTGGTGAGCATGGTGAGGATTGCTGGAACCTGTAACTATCGTAGTTAAATATAATTTCCTGGACAGGTTCAGCTGTTGAATTCAAGCATTCCTTCTCAGGATCCCATTGCTCTCCAACAGAAACCAGAGTACACTTTCAGGGTCCTTTATATTGTTTTTTTTTTTTTTTTTTTTTTCACAAAAGTTGAAGGATTGATAACTTTAAATTCATAGAAATTTGTTCTGTACCCAATGACATGCTGAAGGGTTGTGAAGTTCTGTCAGCAGGAGATATTTGGATGAATCTCTGTGTCATCTGAGTGGCACAACCTAGGAAAAAGGAAAGGAAAGGAAAAAAACAGGATTCACTTAAAAAAAAAGAAGGAATTGATACAGAATGCTGTAACTTAATTGTGTTTGGTCTCTTGAAAGGCTCAGCTTTGGTATCAAATAACAAAACCAAAACAGCTGCAAACAAAATGAGTTTTACAAAGGCCATTAACTCATAGTTACCATTGTTATTTTAAATAACAATCTAACCACAAAGATGGTGAAGTGCAAACTCTTTTTCTGTTGCCCTTTATAATGTTTGCCAGGGCTATTTCCCAAATATTAATTTTGGAATACAATCTTATTAAGACAGGAATTTATATTACATCAATCTGTAAATCTGCCAACATTCAATAAACTTTAACCTATTTTTCTTGGTTGTTAATTAGAAGGTTAATAAAGAGCTTCTTTTTATAGCAAATATGTCACAGGAAAAAAAAACAGTGTTGGAGAAATCTCTATAGGGAACAACTGTACCTGGCATTCCTGATTCACACGATCAGCCTGTTCCTGAAGACTTCCAAAGTCAGAAGCAAAGACACAGATTCTGAATAGTCCAGGGGGCCAGTTATCATCCTTCCGTTAGAAAGTGATTCCAATGTATAGCTCGAGTTTTCTTATTTTAATTTAAGCCAAATGTTTCTGCTTTCTACACCCATGTGTTGTAAGGATCCAGATATTCTTTTCCTTTTCTCAGATTTCTCCCCAAGCCAACTTTAGTATTTCCTCAATATTTATATTACTAAGCTCATGGTGGTTACCACTACTGTATTGCAGAGTGTCTCCCTTGGTTCACATCCTCTTTGAGGAGTACTGTCACAAAGTGGATGTAGTACTCCCGCTAAGTAGAGTGGAAAGATTGTCTCACATTTCTTGGCAGTTACCCTTGCTTTTGTCCCACTAACTCCCTTTTTAATTTTTCTAAATCAAGACTCGCTTTCAACTCACAATCCACCATAATATCTTGATCATCTTCTATATGACAGATAGCCATTTGTTTCTCACCCTACATTTGAAGTACTGATTGTTTCTGTCTAACCATGGTATCTTCTGTTTGTTCTTAGTGAATTAAATGCTATTTTTTCAGATCATTCCTCCAGTGTCTCAAGATAATTTTTAATTCTAACCTTGACCTTTGGTGTACTTGACATACTTCCTACATTGTCTGCAATTTAATAGGTATTGTGACACCATCCTCCAGGCTGGCAAATAAAATGAAGGATATCAGACTAAGGACAGGTCTTGAGTCCCTTGCAAACTGCAAAACCCCACTCAGTATACTCTCAGTTTTGATAATGAAGAGGTATAACTTGCTTCAATGTGTTCGTTCAATCAATTTTTCATTCATTTACTTAGAGTTAAAAAAAAGTATGTCTTGTACTAACCTATCTCCTTTAAATATGAGAATAGGAGAAAAAAACACTCTCAGATCAGCTTTCTTTTCACTTACTTGTAGTTTTAAAACATTTAAATTAAATTATGGAATGCTGGATTTACTCTGCATTTCATTGTAGTTATGATAGCCAAATTATATTTTTTAAGTTTCTACTTTACTGCTGCATTTTCAGCAAAACTAAAAGTCTCAGTAAACATATGCTTCTTAGTGCATAGCCCTTATAGTCAATATCAACAAGGTCAGTCTAAAAGAAACTCCAGACACTCAGTTTAGCTTAGTTTAATTGTAAGGCAAACTTCAATAACATATCCTAAAAAGTTCCTGTAATGATACCTGATGATTAGTTTGAGGAACTGACTGAATAAAAAGGTTTCTTGCTTATTTTAGTTCTTTCAGAATAAATATTCTGCTGTAGGATCTGCAAAGTTTACCTTGAAATTGGGAAGGCTGAGATCCTGGGGAGTTCCTCAGCAAATAGTAATAACAGGGCTGTCCAGTTGATCACATACTAAATACCTCTAGTTAGAAAAGACACATGGAAACTGGGTTTGCACATCTGAAGCCAAAAGGTATCTACTGAGAAAAATATCTCCTACCAGCTGTTGAATCTGAAAAAAATCTACGTGACTAACAGGCTAGTGTAAATAAGTCAAGTAATCTATGCATGGTAGGAAGACTGGCAAAAAATGGGTTGCAGATTTTAAGGCCAAACTAAACCTAAAAACTAATTAGTGTTTATTCAATAGGATCATTCAACTATAATAGAACTATTAATTATACAGCTGTAGCTATCCCAGGAAAAACACAGTAGAGGAGTGATTTCTATAACATCCTTTTGTAAATTTACTTTTAGAAAAATGAAAATATATGATTTACAAAGAAATTTATGGGAGAACGGAATCTTAAAAGCTTCCAGTAAAAAACATAATACAGAAGAGAATCTGTAGCTAAAATGCTGAACAGTTTGAAACTGGTAAGTAAATTGCTATTCTGTGTCTCCAATTTTCTGCCATTTATTCCGCAAGTGTGAGCCAGTTTACAAAAGGATTTAATGGCTTGTCAGGTTACTACAGACGTACTTCATTTTGTCATCTGTCACTGTTTTAAAAACAGGTTTGAAGAAACTGAGGTACACACAGTCACTGGCCAATATAAGACAGACATTCACATAAACAACATGATGTTTTCTCTTCAGAAATGCACTGTTCCAAAACAATCTGGACACCAAATATTAAACTACAGTGACTGAAAAAATCCTTAAAGCTTTCTGTATTCCAGCAAATATAAGGCTCAGAATTTATCAATGACATGTAGAAAGACATATGCAGAGAAACCTACATTCAGATGCTTTATTCCCAGGTTGAACAAAGATCTCTCTTTAGTCTAATGATTTGGGTACTATTACATAGAATAGAGTATTTCAGTTGGAAGGGACATGCAGTGATCATCTAGTCCAATTGCCTAAACAATTCAAGGCTGACTAAAAGTTAAAGCATGTTTTTAAGGGCATTGTCCAAATGCCTCTTAAACACTGACAGGCTTGGGGCATCGACCACTTCTCTAGGAAGCCTGTTCCAGGTTTGACCACCCTCTCGGTAAAGAAATGCCTCCTTATGTTCAGTCTGAACCTCCCCTGGTGCAGCTTTGAGCCATTCCCATGTGTCCTGTTGCTGGATACCAGGGAGAAGAGCTCAGCACCTCCCTCTCCACTTTCCCTCCTCAGGAAGCTGTAGAGAGCAATGAGGTCACCCCTCCAAACTAGATAAACCCGAAGTCCTCAGCTGCTCTTCATAAGACATGCCTTGCAGCCCTGTCACCAGCTTTGCTGCCCTCCTGTGAACACATTCAAATACCTTCACATCCTTCTTAAATAGTGGGGCCTATAACTGCACACGGGGTACAAGGTGAGGCCGCATCAGCGCTGATTACAACGGGACACTCACCTCTTTTGCCCGGCTGCCTGTGCTGTGTTTGATGCACCCCAGATGCGGTTTGCCCTCAGGGCTGCCAGGGCACACCGCTGACTCCTACTGAGCCTGCTGTCGCCCAGCGCCCCCAGATCCCTTTCTGCAGGGCTGCTCTCCAGCCACTCCTCTCCCAATTTACACGTGTGCCCAGCATTACTCCATCCTAGGCGCAGAATACAGGATTTGGACTTGTTAAATTTCATCCCATTAATCATTGCCCAACACTCCAACTACCCTCCATCCCTTCTCCTGCCTTCCCCCGGCTGTGGGAAACTGCAGTGCCATTGCCTGGAGTGAGGACAAACTCGCAAATACGGCCTTCCCCATGTTTTAGTAAGTATGTCCCGTGGCATTTCAAGCAGCCCCCAGCGGTCTCATTTAATCACTAGCACATTCCTTAGGGCCGAACGTTAATGCAGACAGATATTAGCCTATGCTAGCTCATGGACCCTGTATAAGGTATCCAGAGCTGGGACCTCATCAGTTCTTCACATGTGTCTATGTCTATGCTGAAAGCACTGTATTTTGCTGCTTTTATGAATTTTCTTTCCTCTGTTACAGAGGCAGCAGCACGGCAATCCAGTGTGCTGCTTTCAGGAGTGCCACAGCCTGTCCAAGCCCAGCCTTCAGATCTGCCCTTTGTGTGGAGCTGCTTGAGCAGAAGCAGTTACTTCCCATAACATAAACCAAACCTGGTGAGTATTATGACATCCCACAAAAGGCAGACATTTCTACTCCTTCCAGGAGCTTCCATCCAGGCTGTTGTCCTCTAGAGCCACTTCTCACTGCTGGGAAATGCTACGTTCCCTGGGGGACCAAGGGAGGTGTAGTTGGCTACACTGAAAAAGGCTGGCCAAGTCTACACTTGTAGCCTTTAAAAAATGGATTACTGTTGGATTTTCGATGCACAGAAGTTGAAATGAAGTGCTAGAGGTGTATTTTCCATGCTGGTAGGGATTACTGACAGCACAGCCATTTGGTCTATCAACCACTTCTCCCAGTTTTGCATCATCTACTAGCTTGAGGGCTCTCTTATCCACATCCCCCTGCACCTTTTGCTTGGCAACCTGGTCCAACACTTCCATGGTTTTTGGGGGGGTTACTGTCAACCCCCCCATCTTTCCTAGTTTAAAGCTCTCCTCTCAAGGCTGATCAGCCTGTTGGCAAATCTGGGTTTTTTTTTGTCCAGTTGCTGAGGTAGATCCTATCTCTTCCTAGCAGTCTTAAAGAGATTCCTAAAGAGAGTCCCATTGTCATAAAACCTTAATCCTTGTTGTTGACACCAGCTGGGCCACAGGTCTAGAACTCAGCAAGTTTAATTCAGAGGAGGGGAAAGATGCCATAGCCCAAAGATCATTGATAGTAGAACAGTTTGCAGTTATCCCATCACTATAGAAAACTGATCAAAAAATAGAGGAAAAAAGCCTTTTCATTTCAATAGCTGTGATACATGTCAAGAAGAAAAGAAAGTTTTTTTCCCCATTATTTTAATACAAAAAGTGAAAAAAAAATGTGCTGAAGCATGAAGTGTTTTCATAAAATGTATGATTCATAGAAATAAAAAAAAAAACAGCTAGGCATATTAGACATCTCCTTAGCATTAAATATTGCTATAAGATTATCCAGTAGGGCTTCGAGATAAACAGAGATATTTGACAGAAATACCTTTAGAAAGGGATTTTATAAATATATACCAAATCAAGCATCTAATCCATACAGTACCTGTTTGAATAGTTTAAGACTATTCATTATCAGTATTTCCATATTTCTCCTCCTCACTCTCCCTTTCCTTCTGCATGTACCATCACGGGTCCCTTAGTGCCTGATGCTTGTCTCTGATGATGTCCTCTGTCTCTCATTGTCACCTCTACCTTCTGTATTTTCTTTATCTCATTAGATTTTTTTCTTCAAATTTCTTCTTCCTGGTTTCTTCTTTTATCCAGTTATTTCAAACTGATGATTTCTCCTCAGTTCTGTCATCCAGTCTTCATTAGTTAAGTTTATCTTTCTGTTTTGGAGTGTCTCTTCTCTGAATGCAGCCTGCTTCTGCCTTATCTCACTTTTTCTTCTATTAAGGACGATTTTGGTAACCTCCAGAAAACCAGTATTTCTTGTTATTCTGAGGTAATCTATCAGCTCCATCCTATTCTGGAAAGAAGTGTTCACTTCCTTTCTAGTAAATTACTTTCACCCTTGCTCTTCTTTGAGAGAAAAATTAGGTAATATGAAAGCAGGACATGGGAAAGATGCTACGAAATGGGGTAAAACTGATAAATTTTTGCATGAAGTTAAGAAAGTTCCAAATAGCTATCAGTAAAGGGATTTAAATACTAGGTCTTTCACATGGAACACAATTTTCTTTTACCTCCTGGGTGGGAAGAAAAATGATTTGCAAACACTTTCGTACCTGAAATATTTATAAGAAATAGCTTTTCAAGAGAGGCAGCCATCATGCTTAGAAGCAAAACTCTTGATATCTTAAGCAACTCTAACAGTGTGCTTAAATCTATGTGCATACTTCAGTCAATTGAACAAATTGACTTACACAAGGTCTCTTTTCCTCATCACGAAATGCCTAAGGAACACAGACAGGATAACAAACAAAAGCCCCTTTGCTATGGAGGAAGTGGGCTGTCTGATCTGCATTACTCTACAGTAGAGAAAAGAAGTTTAAAAGCTCTTTGGAAATGTGTAAATCGTTAGACCAAATAGAACTCAAATGCTCTTTAAGTAAACACAGTAGGACCCCAGAAACCAGAATAATTTTTTAGCATCAAACATTGACTATTAAAACACAGTGTTTGTGGCCATAATATCTGTTTGACTGGCCTTGAGATAAACAGCTTGTGATAAACTCTGCAGCCCACCAAAGCAACTCTGCCCACATCCTGCAAAGGAGATCAGCCTTGCAGGGTAATTAGCAGCTAATATTGTAGCTGCCAGATCCAGGATTTGGAAACACCGAAAAAAATGGGTTTTGTTGTTTGGGTTTTTTTGTGTTAGCCTTTTTTTTAATTGATTTATTGACATTATACAGACAAGTAACTGCAGTCTCACTTTATGCTATTGTAAACAATAGCCTAGCTTTAGGTTGAAAGTATATTCCCTTTTTTTTCTTTTTTGTATATTCAGTAAAACCACAGTATAATGTTGTTGCAAAGCAGCAAATAATAATTTGAGCTTTTACTAATATTCATGGTATTACTGTTTCCCATTTGTTTGTGAACAAGGATGCCACACAACAAATGAAATTAAAAGAAACAATTATTCATCTGTAATTATTTTAAATATTATGGTGTTAAGTAAGCAGAAGGCAGCATTAGCATTTTTCACAACAAAAATTAAAGAAGCCTTCTTACATACAATGAAAGAATCAATTTTTAACC
Organism: Ibidorhyncha struthersii; assembly: GCA_013398815.1. Lineage (NCBI taxonomy): Eukaryota > Metazoa > Chordata > Aves > Charadriiformes > Charadriidae > Ibidorhyncha > Ibidorhyncha struthersii. The sequence goes on along the minus strand of VZSZ01004373.1, from coordinate 251,834 downwards.
CTTTCTTGTCCACACCTGCTTTTTACGGTAGAACAAAGTGTCAAGCAGTTATCAAAGCTGCTCCGAATAATTTTTTCTTAAGTCTGACACTTAATGCTTTACTTTCATGGAGATATATACATATATAAATATGTATATGTGTTACAACTTTTAGAATAATGTATTCACAATGCATTTGGTGCCTCTTATTCCATTGTTTAAGATCAATTAACATGCACATACATTGTATCTATTTTGTCAGCATCGTTAAGGTCACAGCTATTGTACAAACATGGTATCATTATCTTTGATACCAGCACAGCTTAAACTTCTCAAATATCTTATCAAAATACAAGCCTAATAAATCAACCCTATCTTAGTCCAGCAAGCTAACGTATTAAAAAGCTGTGTTCTTTTATTATCCAGACTATCAAAATTATTCTCTGTCAAAATAAAGCTCTGCAACTTCCTACTAGGAAGTTACTTAGGACAATTTCTACTCCTATTGCCATCTACAAATGTCTCAGTTACTCAGATTTCTTAATTAATTTCCACCTTTATTAGTACTTTTGCTTAACAGTGTCATGTGTTATCATAGTCAACACAAGAGCACAGTTTTGAACCTGACAACAATGCCATCAAAATCAATAGAAATACACACAGGCTACTGTTGAACATATCTTGAGGTATTTTGTTTTACTGGTCACAAACCACTAAATATCACAGAACCATAGGAAAAAGAGATGTAAATGAGTTAAAGCTTAAATCTGAAAATTTAACTATGAATACTTAATTAAATGTCACTGCCCACATTGCTTCTTTTATCGCTACTGGTCCTGAGAGCCTGCTGTGAATTAGATTAAAGAAATGTATTTTAGGGGAATGTAATGAGACAACAACATATTTTTATCCAAGTTTTGTTCTCACTGGTTTAGTTTTTTGCAAGGATTTATACATTCTTTTTACGCATCTTTGTGCAACCCTATTGTCATTGGTATTATGCGCTGCAATGGCATGCAGACATAGCCAAAAAGCTTGGCAAAAGACAATCTGTCTACGGTGCGTAGAGCAGTGAAAAATATTAGAGTGGCTTGTGGCAGCCATATAGCTATTAGCTAATTATGATAGGGCGTCACATCGATGTGACTGTGCTGCTTCCAATTTTGGAAGTAGTTCAGAGACCTATACATCTGTGTCTGCATCTGCAAGGCCATATAGCTTGTTGCTGATATAGCTTTGATTTGCTAGAAAAAAAATAGAGAAACTTCTGGTCATCCATCTTCAAAATTAATTTTCAAGGCCCTTCATTTTGTCCTTGTGTTTGGAGTCTGTGAAGAAAGTAACATGGCATAAGATGAAGGAAAATACTGGTTACATATTGTAATCCCTTTGAGATACAAGATTCACTCAAAATTTCTTCCTGGTTTTGTAATCCACAAAATTTTACTCTTAGACAGAAAAAATTAAGATGATATGAGAGGAAGAAATAAAGCAGGCTATCCGCATGGACTCACCATACTTTTCTCAGCCTTGAGAAAATAGTCAGCAAACAGGACCTGTTCAAAGATCTTCTCTCTCTCTCATTTATCTAGAAATACAGATAGAAATAGAAATAAAAAGACATCTTTTTTATTTACAACAGACGATAAATGAGCTCAGTTCCTGGATCACTGTGAACTATGCAAAGCCACAGAGCAGTTCTCACTACCAGATATAATATTTCTCAAACCTCTATTAATGAAAACAATTCCTACCTGGAAATTAAACTCACTGACTAAGCAACTTTTTATCTTTCTGGGTTTTTTTTCTTTCAGAAATATTGATAAATTTACATCTTTGAAAGCTGTTAGCCTTTCAATCACTACAGTAAGGAATGTGGTTTAAGGTTACAGTCTTATCTGGGAGAAGTTGTACTGGTTAAAAGAAATTAGTTTCTTTCATGTTATGTTCAGCCACATGTGAAACACACAAACCCCACAAACATTGAAAAAAGTCCTCTACAAATCCTTGAGAAACTCTGTTGCTGGAAAATCTTTAAGAAGCAAGTAAATGAAATAGCTCACTCAGAAATCTCTCTGCAATCCTACTCATTAATTAGAAATTAAAATAACACCCTGCTGGCAAGGCTCCAGTTATTAGATGACTACATCAATACCTTGCCAAAGCTTTAAAAGCCAGCAATCTCTTTTCCTCTTTTAAATATTTGTACTTTTTCCTTATTAACCATGGAAGCCTTCAGGCTAGGCAGCTCTTTTCCAACATACACAGAAATGTATGAAGATCTTTTTCATTTTTTTCTTAAGTTCTCAAAACTATACAGGCAAACCTCCTCAGATCCTGCTATTACCTGGAGGAAGCAACACATTCGGCATACTGTTTCTGAACTGATACTCTTTTTCTTTTTTAAGGGAAGGGCAGTGAGACATACTTCTTGCATTCACTGTTTTCTTACGTTTCGTGACACCTAATGGGTAGTGTATTGTAGTAAACCTGTTGTCTTTCCTGGTAGGATGTTCGCATATATTTCATTTCTTCTCGTAAGAGAACTAGAAGTCCTCACCTACGCACCTAGCGCAAGAAGGGCAGTTCAGAGTTAGCCACAGAGTTGCAAACTGCCTTCTGTTTTCACTGTGAATGCTCTCTCTGCCTCCACCTACACATATCTTTATAAGAAATGCTATGGAATGTAAAAGCCGTTGCCAAGGAAGTTTAAACTGTTTCGCAGCAGAAATTGTTTGTGTGGATCTCTTTTTCTTTCTATCAGCTTAGCTGTGAATTAAGCTGTAAAGAATTCCTTTCTATGAAGTTGCACTGGAAACCTGTGAGACTTGCTGATGTACGGCCTCATTTGACCAGCCTGGCTCTGCCTCCAGAGAGTGGAAAGTATGAGCACAAAACCCAAGGAACTGTGGACTTCCCCTCTTACAGAAAGGACATTTTTCAGGTAAGATAAATTTTCCTATATTGCCCTATAAATCATAAAAAATGAAACTCAGTGGTTTTATTCCTGGAAATATTTGTAAATCAGTTTTTTTAACTATTCAACCAGCTCTGCTGACTACTCAGTTTCCTGATACAGCCGTACCCTTAGGAAATTACAGGATACTGACCCAGTTTACACAGATGAAGTTAATTAATTCAAATACAATTCAAACAGGATAGTTGTACATGTCTGCCAAATAAATCTTAACCAACTACCTTTCCAGCCCCTCCCTCACTAACCCCTAGTCCCCATTCCACTCCACTTCAGCCTGGAAAACAAGCTTTCCTGTCCATTATTTATTTTGTGTGGCTCACCAAGCCTTCATTTGCCGTCCCAGCCCAAACAGAAATCCATTCAAACATTAACAATAGATCACACCAGCTCTCAGTCTGCAGCAACGGCAAGACTGAAAGTAGAGTGGCTGGGGGTTACAATGCCCCCCATGGAAGAAAAGAAAGAAAAAGAAAAAGAAAAAGAAAAAGAAAAAGAAAAAGAAAAAGAAAAAGAAAAAGAAAAAGAAAAAGAAAAAGAAAAAGAAAAAGAAAAAGAAAAAGAAAAAGAAAAAGGAAAGGAAAAGAAAAAGAAAGCGAAAAAGAGGAAAAGAAAGGCAAAGAAAAGAAAAAAGGAAAGGAGACAAGAAAAGAGAAGACAAGAAAAGGAGACAAGAAAAGAG
>VZSZ01004373.1:236381-247659 GCA_013398815.1 Ibidorhyncha struthersii | reverse complement strand
AGGAGAGGAGAGAGAAATCATATTCTTCTTCGATTAAAATAAACAAAGCTGCCTTGGATCAGACTCTGAAAAATACTGCCTTGTCTTTCCCACTCTGCGAGGGCCCTCAGGATCTCCTGCCAGTGCCCGTTAATCCACTGCAGCTCCCAGCTTCAATGGAGCACTTCTTGCTGAGGCAGAGCAATGGCTGTCAGACCTGCAACTGGCCTCTTTTTTTTGGTGTCCTTTTCCAAGTCTTTCTTCTTCCCCGTACGACCAGAGACCTGTCTTCTCCCCCTCTCTTTCCCCACCTGGCTGGCTCAAGATCCCCTGATCCATTCAAAAAGTCATGGCTGAAGTATTGAATTGCACTGTGCACACCTAAGTTTTTTGTTTAAGACGAGATTCAGATGCATCCTCCCATTCATTACAGATGAGGTGCTGACACACTCAAAGGATCATAGATTCTCTTGGCTGAAAAGAGTAGCGTTTTGTGGTTACTTTATACTGCAAATTTTAAGTAGTTGTCCTGATGTAAAATTCTAGTGCAGATGCTCAGTTTTATATCTACACAGCTAACCAAGGTAAACCTCAGAGAGGGGGAATAAGGTTAGCCTTAAATAGTTCTGGAGGATGAGAACTGCCTGTGAACTATCCACAGTCGGGTTTTACGTTAAAAGACATAAGGCCAGTCAGCTCTCTTGAAATAAAACCACACATTTCTTTTTTGTCACAAGTGAGATCATAATTGTAGTTTTGGGATGGGCAGAATTGGGTTTCCTCATAAAAAAAAAAAAATTTTGATAAATCCCACAGCAGCCCATACAGAAATCAAAAGAGTAATAATCACATATTTTAGCTGGGCTTTTATATGCTAAAATATAACACTGTTTTACAAAGTAGGAGGCTGTTAACATATTCACCTAAAGGTCTCTTTTCTAGGAATATGCCTGAGTAAGAAGGTGAGGCTAATCAAGCTAATTACTATGAATGGAATATAGTTTTCTGTTTGTCTTAGGGTAAACGAACACAAAAAATAACCTATATGGATTTCACAGAAAAGGTTGAAGACTAAGCAGCTTGTTTTGAAGACATTAATTTGTATTTGTAAGTATTTTTATTCACAAGTGATCTTATTTATTAACAAACCTGTTAAACTGTAGTTGCTTAAAGGACACTTGAGTGTATGATGGGATTCCCTGTTAAGGATGTTATTAATCCTTTGAAGATTTTGTAGTTTAGCTCCTAACAGATTATAAAACATAAAGCTGTGTACAGCCTGCATTGGACTCCCAGTTAATATTTAACTTGAGTTGCTAGTTTCTGATCTTCTATGTGACAAACACTCAGCACAACAGATTTATATTTCTATATGAGATTTAAATTATAATCTTACTTTTAGTACAATATATCAGTAATTGCTGTTATTTAAAAATTCCTCAACAGAGCAGTTATTATGGAAGACCAGATTTATTGACCCAGACATCACATTCCTGTACTCCCAAAGTTGATGTTCATGGCAAATATTAAAACTTTGGGATATCTGATGATCCTTTACAATGCATTCCATAGCGGGAATGGTTCATTCTCTTTAAGATCTTTTTTCTTTTCTTTTTTTTTTTAATTTTATTTAATGGTAGCTCTGCATCTATAGTAAGCATTGGCATTAATATTTGTCTACACGTGCATCAACTTAGTTGAAATATAAACTGATGATAGTAAATAATTTAATTCCCACAAAGCCTCTATTTGTATTTCACAATCTGTTGGTACATCGTTATTTACTTTGCTGATGGTGAAGAAATAACAATATATGGCATTTTTAGCACCAGAAACAGAATAGAAGAAGGTTATTTTCCCCCCTTCCTCGAGACTCAGACCTGCTCACCTATAAATTGCCTCTAAATATGCCTTCTGCGCTTGGGAATCTCTAGTGAAGAAAAATTTCTCAGTCTTCATGTTAAGGGCATGGTCCATCAAATGCCACATGGATGAAGCACTACAGTTGTCAAAGTGCTGAAGTGCCTCTGAAATTTTCTTGGCAGCTGGTGTGTAACACAGACAAGACATTTAGTCCTTCAGTACCTCAGCTTGTGCCTGTTTCGCTGACAATTTCTGCCCTGTTCTTTATTGGGTGCAGAGGAACATTGTTCAGTTGACACAATGAATCTGGTATGCAGGAAGCAAAATATTGAGTCCACTGTGGCTTCTTTGCTGATCCCTAGTCCTCCAGCCAATTATATAAGGAAACATATACACATTTTTAGAAAGTTACAGTCAAGCGGCTTCACTTTCAATGAATGCAGTAAAGGGGCTAGGGAGTATAAGAGGAGGGGCACATGCTGATTTGTAAGTGGGGAACAGCAAGTGGCTGAAGCATTCAGAGATGGGGAATACTGGGCTGCTGCCTCCCCAAATTTCTGGCTGGGATATACCCTTGCTGCCAGCCGCAGAACTGCTCTGTGAAGGATAAGTTGGTCAATGCACGGTCACTTACTGTGGATGTAACCGCTGCTTTGGGAAAGTTCCCCACACCCAAGGGTCTCACTAAGAGACAGTGACTTTGCTGTTAGTTCAGAAAATTCAGCTGCCAGGCAGCAGCAAGCTACAAGGCTCCTTTTGCCAACACGTTGAACCAGAAAGCCAAGTCGTTATTGTATACCTGAACAGGCAGTATTAAAACTGAGAACAGGACTGCTTAAAGAGAACAGATTAGCCAAAAGTAGATTTGATTGGTGGATTTCAAGAAGCAAAGATGCCTGTGTATCCATTATCAGAGAGTGGATAGAATGTAGGGCAAGAAAAATGTGTCTGTGCCCCTTTGGTGACTTCAGAGCCCTTTTTCTCTTAAGCCTATTGCTAAGGGTAAAAAGTTCTTTGATTTGAGAAAGCAGACCAGTCATCTGTATGTTTGTGAGTAAGAGTGCAGAAATCCCATCTAAGAACAGGAAAAGTGAGTTGAAGTCAAGACCCAAGTCTGAGGGAGCAGTTACAAGTGGTGTTCCTCAGGGTTCAGTAACGGGACCGGTACCATTTAACATCTTTGTTGGTGACATGGAGAGTGGATTTGAGTGCACCCTCGGCAAGTTTGTCGATGACACCAAGCTATGTGAAGCCATTGACATGCTTCAGGTAAGTGATGCCACGCAGACGGACCTGGACAAGCTGGAGAGGTGGGCCTGTGCAAATCTCATGAAGTTCAGCAAGGCCAAGTGCAAGGTCCTGCATGTGAGTTGGGGAAATCCTATGCACAAATACTGGCTGAGTGGAGAATGGATTGAGAGCAGCTCTGAGGAGAAGGACCTGGGGGTGTTTGTTGATGAAAAGCTCAACATGAGCTGGCAATGCATGCTCGCAGCCCAGAAAGCCAACCGTTATCCTGGGCTGCATCAAAAGAAGCATGGCCAGAAGGTCAAGGGAGGTGATTCTACCCCTCTACTCCACTCTGGCGAGACCTCACTTGGAATATTGCAACCAGCTCTGGAACCCTCAACATAAGAAGGACGTGGACCTGTTGGAGTGGGTCCAGAGGAGGGCCACAAAGATGATCAGAGGGCTGGAGCACCTCTCCTATGAAGACAGGCTGAGAGAGTTGGGGTTGTTCAGCCTGGAGAAGAGAAGGCTCCAGGGAGACCTTATTGGAGCTTTCAAGTATCTGAAGGGCACCCACAGGAAAGCTGGGGAGGGACCTTTTGCTAGGGCGTGTAGTGATAGGATGAAGGGTAATGTTTTCAAACTGGAAGAGGGTAGATTTACAATAGATATGAGTAAGAAATTTTTCAGTGTGAGTGTGGTGAGGCACTGGAACAGGTTGCCCAGACAAGTTGTGGAGGCCCCATCCCTGGAAGTGTTCAAAGCCAGTCTGGATGGGGCTTTGAGCAACCAGGTCTTGTGGGAGGTGTCCCTGCCCATGGCAGGTGGGTTGGAACTCAATAATCTTCAAGGCGCCTTACAACTGAAATCATTCTATGATTCTGTGAAATGCACTAAAAGAGAGAATGAAAGGAAAGATGCGTCAATGTACCATTCTCAACAAGGGTGAGATAGCAGCAGGGGTAAATATGCAGTACATGACATTAATAACAATAAAATATAATAATAGAGTATCAAGCGGAACAGAGAAAAAAGTATTCCATTTTGTCCTAGATAAAAGAGAAGGACAAAAAATAAACAGCTAGTCTGCGTTATGAACTGTGCCTTCATAAAATAAAGTCAGAATAATTGGACTGAGAAATTAAACTAGAGTTTATATGTCTAGTTGATTGCGCCGCTATTTGTACATTGAAGAATGGGATTCAGAATTATATGGGAACTTTGCAGGAAGGACACAGCTCATCAGCAGAAGCTGAGAACAGACTTGCAGATAAACCAAAGACTTGTCTTTAATAAAAAAATTGACTCCAGAGATCATTACAACCATGGGCCCTGAAGCAACTTTGCCCCGTGAGTTAAGCTGGAAATGTCTGTTTTACAAGTACAGCTACTGTACTCTTGACGCTTTCAAGCTTTACTATTTCGGCCTACTTAAAATGTGCTTGCTGGGAGCTGTTATAGTTAGATCCTGAGTGGTCTAAGCTGCAACTAAAATGACTTTACCAGTTTTTCTCGGTTTATGATACAGCAACTACAAAACTTCTAAAGAAGTTTGACAATCCAACCCCCTGAGCAACTTTATTATGTTACACTGACATTCCTGGCTGGTTTGATGTTCCAGACAAAGGTAATGGCTTTCAGAAGGTTTTAGGTTTACATTTGATTATTTTTAAATGTTGGGGTCCTAGGCAAACTAAAATGTACCCTTTTTAATAAAATTACTTGCTTTATAAAATAAAAACACTCAAAAGAATATAGATTGATGAAAACATATATCCATTTACCCTCTGTGCCATAAAAACAGCTAACTTGATGAATATCTTGACAGAGAAAACTACTCGTTTGGCGAACAACTAATAAAAAAATAGTAGTGGGAGTCAAAAGGAATGCATATGCAGGAGCTGATACTAGGACTTCTAAATTTTGCAAGTGCAGGGTCCTCCCCCATGGTCAGGGCACCCCCTGGTATCAATACAGGCTGGGATTGAGAGCAGCCCTGCCAAAAAGGACTTGGGGGTACTGGTGGATGAAAACCTGGACATACACTTACAGCGCAGAAAGCCAACCATATCCTGGGCTGCATTAAAAGAAGCGTGGCCATCAGGACGAGGGAAGTGATTGTGCCCCTCTGCTCTATTTTAGTGAGACCCCACCTGGAGTATCTTCATCCAGTTCTGGGGCCCTCAGCACAAGAAAGACACGGACTTGTTGGAGTGGGTCCAGAGGAGGGCCACAAAAATGAACAGAGGACTTGAGCACCTCTCCTATGAGGACAGGCTGAGACAGTTTGGGTTGTTCAGCCTGGAGAAGAGAAGGCTCTGGGGAGACCTTATTGCTGCCTTTCAGTACTTAAAGGGGCTTATAAGAAAGATTGGGACAAACTTTTTAGCAGGGCCTGTTGTGATGGGATGAGGACTAATGGTTTTAAACTAAAAGAGTGTAGATTTAGACTAGATAGAAGGAAGAATTTTTTTACAATGAGGCTGGTGAGACACTGGAACAGGTTGCCCAGAGAGGTGGTAGATGCTCCATCCCTGGAAGGTCAGGTTGGACTGGGCCCTGAGCAACGTGATCGACTTGAAGATGTCTCTACTCACTGCAGAGAGATTGGACTAGGTGACCTTTAAAAGTCCCTTCCAACCCAAACTATTCTATGATTCTATGAAATTTTGCCTAGTGTGGTGAGTATTTCACATGACGCTAAAACCTGAGAAAAGTGATTGGCACATACACATTTATATATATATATATGTATTTCTGCTCCTAAATTATCCCGTGTTTTTATTGCAAGCGGCTGCAAGTTCGAGATGTTGATGCTACTTCCCTCTTCTTCAAATATCATGCCAAACCTGGCCATTAGGCTTACATAGGTTCAGCAACATTAGGCAGGGGATTGCCCTGAGATCAGGCTTGTTTCATAGAGCTCTTGCACTCCGCCATCTGTCTGGATCCATCTGCTGCCTTGAAATTGCAAGCTTGTTAGAATGGGAATGTGGCTTTTATTCTGTGGTTGCACATTTCTGTTCCTCAGTCTTGCCTGGGACTGCTAAGCACAAAGGTAATATTAATGACAATAATAAAAAGTGAAATGCTGCTGCTGTGTGTCCATGGATTCTTTTTTGTTTTGTTTCTTCCTGAGGGGAGAGCACATATTTTAGCAAGTGAGGTCAACTGATCTTCTGTTTTCACAGGACAGTTATTCTTCTTTTGATGCACCTGGAAACTAGCCCAGGACTCCCACTGATGAGAGGAATTGCCTAGGTAGTTCCCCGGAGAAGTGGGTTGCTGGAGCGCTTCGTTCTTCACCAGAAACACAAATTTTGACTTACTGTGCTCCAGTGTGCACTCCATAACAAGGTGGGCTGTCTGCTGGAGAGGTGTTGCCCTCACAGGTGCTACCTCATGCTTTGGTGGGCAGGAACCTTGGGTGGAGGTCCCTGGGTACCAGTCAGAGAGCAGAAGAGATGGAGGATAAAGGAGATGAGCTCTGAAGTGGGCAGTGGAGATGGCAGTGGGCACAGAGGCTCTAAAGATGATAGCTATAAATTGATTTCATCCAAATAAAGTCAATAAAATAATGCCAGTTGATATGCATGGGGATTTCTCATTTTGGCTGTGTTCTGTCCTCAAATAAAGGCTAATTCAGAACAATTATAGTATTGTGCTGCGTATACCTAGGGAAGATTTTTCTTCCCCTTCAAGATCTATGTTGTGTCAGAGACTTTGCACTGTCTTTCAGTTATGCTCTTAATTCCTCTACACTTTTATAAACATAATATTAGTGTATTTGTATTATATATTTTATACTATACTTATGTAAGCATAATCATGTCTGTAGAAATGCAAAATGAAGGTTTTGTTATACATGCATTGTTAATTAGAACACCTTTATTCCATGTTTGCCTTTGCTTTTCACCGTTGATCAATATGTGTAGCAAAGGCAAGTCACTAGAGAAGGGAAGCAGATCTCGTTGCTCATTAACAAGCCTTTTTCCCCCCTCACCCGATATTTTTTCTCAGTAATGATACTTTCAACCTCATAAAGCCGTATACAATTCTTGGCAGGGCTGTGCCTGTTTCCTATGGAGACTTGCAACCCAAATGCAGCTGGGAGGAGGCTTTACCAACTGTGCGTACCATGTTAGGAAGAAATAAAGGGCTAATCTTCTCTGCTTTGAGTTGCAAGCATGTTTTGCCAAGAGGTACACCAGGAGGAGCATCGATTCCTCTCCAATCTCTGCAGTAGATGGGAAGACTGCAAATGCATTTCCTTGCTTGAGAGAGTATCAGACCAATCCTTTTAGGGGAAAGAAATATACAGTCTATATCTCTTAAAGGAGGTCATTTTTTGACTGTGAATATTTTCAAGGCATTCAGGTCATAGAGTGAAATGTGTTGATGAAAGCTGGTAAAAAATTACAAGTAATGCTGGGGTGAAAGAAGTTGTCAGGTACCACTAGCAAGGAGAACAGGACAAGATTAGTTTAATTCGTTCTCTAGTGCCGATGATATGTCAATCTAGGTACAGTTCTCAAAGTGTAAAACCAGTCTGCTTGTACCTCTGCCAAATAGAGACAGATGAATGAAAATAAAATATACTGTTAATACAGCAAATCTCACAGAGCACAAAGTGCAGACTTATTCCCAGGAGAACAGAAACACAGCACTATTCTTCCAAAAGTTTTATTTTATTTTAAAGAATGGGTCAGTTTTCTCACGCTGATTTTAGTGTTCTCAAATGTACTGACATGCTTCACCTCAAGCTAAACTGAAGGAAGGGAGAATGACTGTGTAACAAAAAATAGCAGCCCACCTATTAACGCATCCCTGCTGAGCTGCTAGATTGGGAAAGAAATCTCCACAGCAAGAGCTGTCTCATTAAATCCAACTGGCCACAGGAGACACTGCTGAATCCCTTTCCCTCTATATAAATCCATCTTTGCTTAAAATGTTGATGGTTAACTAAAATCCATGCATTCCCTGTTGCAACTCCAGGTTTGCCCGGCTCCCTGGGAAGTCCCTAGATTGTTTCCAGCTCCTGAAGCCAAGTGATTTACCTATTGCAGAATGAGAGCTTCGGAGCCCTGAAGCTGTGTGAGACCAGGAGAGGGATTTCAGGGGGTGTATGCTGCTGTGTGAGCCAGAGACTAGATGGAGAATGCCCTTGGTAGCTGGCATTGCACAGGGCTTACTCAGCCCTAAGATAATCAGTAGGACTGGGTCACCCCAGTGGCTCAGGAGCTGGAGGTGTGGAAGCCTCATGTTGTGGTGGGTTCTGCAAGGTGGACAGTGCTGGTACTCAGAGAAGTGGGAAGAAAAGGCGTCTGTAGAAGAAAAAAAGTGGGCGGTAGAGTCCTCTGGTAATTTACCTGCTAAAAAAGGATTTGTTCAAATGAACTCCTGTATAATTTCATTTTTTAAGACTTTTTGAACCTTTACCAGCAGTGAAAACGAAATTGCATTAGTGGATTGGCCTTCAGGCTAGGAGGTTCCCCCTCATTTCCAGTCTGGTTCACAGAACCTTAGAAAATAACGTACAATTCACGACTTCACATATTTTTTTAATATTTATGGGCATCTGTATTTTCTTTTTCTTAGGGAAGGGTGAAGTAAGGGACATTCTTCATTCTTAACATACTTATCTTTAGGAATGGTATGGTACATATCACTACAGAAAATGTTGGTTTTGTATGGCAATTTTGGATGTTTGTAACTTTAACATAACTTGCTGGGGAAGTAGTACTTGATTGTTTGAGATTCATGTGGATACAGAAGACTCTCTAAAGCTTTTCTGTCTCTTGGGGAGTAGGACAAAAGATTCTTCCTCACATTATTTGCAAGCTGAGAGGCAGCTTCTTGTCTACAAAGCAGAGCATAGCAAAGCTACCAAGTACTGCTGATTTCTGCATGCATAAAGCAGGCATAGAATGCAAGAAAGAAAGGGCTGATACTACTAAGTGCTTATGGACAAAAAGTAGTTTTAAAAAGCAGGTACTAATTTTATTCTGACTTTAACTGGATTCAGAGTTCTAGGGAAAATTGATTGTACTCATTTCAATGTTACCAAAACCAGGTCTAAAGAGCATTCAAACATTCTAAAGAATGTCTACTCTAAAATGTCTCAGGTGACGTGCTAAGACTTTGCACTTCTACTCAGCAGTTAATAAAGATAAAATCATTACCATTTGTATCTTAGCTTACAATTTTATTAAGAATAAATCTATTCTCTACACTAGATGTGGTGTCAAATATGGAAGAAAAAATGTTGGAGAATTTTACGACCACTGGATGTCATTGTTGTTCTTTTAAACTTAAAAAACAAAAAGCTGGTTCAAAGATTGGGACTGAGACTTGAGCAACATATTCTGGCTCTTTCCACATTCTTCATTTTAAACAGCATTAAAAATACATTTACATAAAATAGTAGACTGTGTTAATACTAATGCATTCCATAAAGCCAAATGAGCTACGCGGACATTTTATAACACCAGCCTAACTTTTTCTCTTTGGTAGTTCATCCGTCACTGCAAATTTCAGTGTAACTAGTTAACAAAAATGATGATCTGGGTTGTATAGTGAATGTGTATAAGTAGGTCATTTTATTAGGTGTAGTCTTCATCATTTTTTACACTACTCATATTAAATCTCACTTGTGAAAGGTTATGTATTGAAAACCAACAACAGAATGTAGATTTCAGATAGATCTCATACAGTTGTCTCAAAATGAAGTACTAATAAAAGTCATCAACAGCTACCAGGAGACAAATCCAGCCCTTTGCTCACTTCTGAGAGCCATCCTGCAAATAAGCGTCAGAGCCTGACTCAGAGGAGGAGATGAAGCCATAGCAGTTAGTTCTGTGCAGGAAAGCAAAGGAGCAATGGAATCACTACTGAATGGAGACAGGTGTGAAAAGGCTAAATCCTCTGTTGAGTCAAATTCTCCCATCCTTTTCAGTTGCAGGCACCCAGGTAAGCCACAGACCTGGAAGGGACTTCCTTGCAAGGCTCTGCAGCTGCCTGGTGGCCTACAAGAGAAGATTTCTTCTCAGTGCTTCCCTGCAGTCCCTCCACCCCCTCACCGTACATCTGCCCAGCACCTGGCCCGGAACTTGGAAGGGTTCTTAATTTCATTCTATGTGCACACTTATTACCCTCACAAGAAAGTAAGGCTGAACTACACTCCGCGTACAGTGGGTGGGTTGAACACAGCTGTGCAGCAGACCACTTGTTCTCTTTCTACTCTGTGAGAATGATGTTGTTTAAAGTATCCAGTCATCTTTTGCCATCAAGTGATTTGGGGATGAAATTATATCAATAAGCAACAAAGGAGGGCAAACAGATTTCGCTTTCCTTCTCCGGAAGTCACTCCATTTACCTGGAGCATTAGCATTGGTCTGAACTATTGCCCGGGGCCAGGGCTTTCTGCTGTAGCCATATCGTGAGTATTTCATGTCAGGAGAAATCTAGAGAAAAAAAAACCAACAGTGATGTCACCGGAAAAGAAGCAGCAGGCATCTAGCTTATCAACTGGAGACAGACTTTCTATTAATGGATGGGCTGCCTTCCTCACCTCTGCAACTGAAATGAATGTTGGAGGCTCTAATGTGGGGAGGACGCAGGAAATGTGCCTAACCTATCATAATACAGTTCCAGAGTAACATTTAGATTTGAGTATCGTGGTACCATAACTAAAAGCTAAAGTCTGCAGCTTCATTGTGCAGTTATAACAGCTCTGGTGACAGAGAGCTTTTGTTGTTCTGCTTAGTCTCTTTTCAAGCCTGCAGAGTTAGCAAAGGAGCTGTGTGTGCTCCTCTCTGCACCGAGTATGCTTAGGCTGCAGTAAAAGGTCTGAATTCATCTTGGGTAGAAATAAATACATTAGTTTCAGTCTTTTCAAATATTAATAGTTCTGCAGATGTGGCAGCGATGGCAGGCTTGTCAGCCATTGTAGTCCATCACTGTTGTACAGCATAGACACCCCTTCTGAAGTGGCAAGAAGCTTCGAAATACTTCTTCAGGACAGGATAGTTCTCCATCATCCCCAGAGAACAATTGCTTTCTGATGGCACATTGTGCTGCTGAGGCTCAGGCATCAAAGTCAGTCCAGTGTGCACCTACGCTTCAGGGACTGAGGCAGAAACAGTCCATCTGGATTCTATTGCAGGCCCCAGATGTCTGCAAGGTTGTAGTGGTGATACCCAAATTG
>VZSZ01004373.1:215277-236365 GCA_013398815.1 Ibidorhyncha struthersii | reverse complement strand
GTCTTCATCTCTCAGTGGGAGTTTGGTACCTAAATGCCTTTGAGGATTTGGGACCAAGATTTTATCTCTAGTTCAAGTGCAGCCATTAGAAAACTGACAGGAAATTTTGCGTCCTCTGGGTTGTACACTGTGAGAAAAAATTAGTTCTGTAAGAACTAAACAAGTGCAGAGATTTCCCAAGCAATGGAAAACTTTTTGTTGGAAACAGCAGCTTATCATCACCAAAATTGTAATAAATATGGACAAAGAAGATATCTGCATCAAAATAATTTATGGAATAATTGATAGTCTAGTAACTGATTATACTGCCAACCTAATGTGCAGTTCACACGAGCTGAGCACTCTTAGGCACCCAGGGTGGGGCTCGGGACCCAGGCTGGGGTCCGAACAGAAGCCCACACCTTGGTGCTCCTTGTCCTGGGCAAGCGTCCTACCTAACCAGATGCTTAAATGTGGATGCCGTGAGCTCACCCATTCACACTGCCTCTTTGTTTCTGTTGTTTTGAGAGACCTGGGCTTTAGTATGTTTCTCCCTCTGTCATCTTTGGCGGGCCTTGAGTTCATTCTGATGCATAATGGGAAAAACGAGATCTCGAAAACTTTCGCGGGCCAGGAAAACCACTTCCTACCCAGTTCTATTTCTGCTTCTGAAATTCTGTTTGGTGGTAGTTTCAGTGAACTCATTCTTCCTTTGTGTGCCATATGATCCACAGTTGTTTTCTAAATCACCAAAAGCCATTGACAGGCTGTGTGGTTTTGATTTAGGACAAAGATGTTCTATTTTAAAAATCATTAACTCAAAATATAGGAGAAAAAAAATTATCCATGTTTACCTTGTTCTTTGCCTTCCAAAAATTTCATGAGAGCAAAAGGCACTTATATCCACACTATTTATAGCTGTAAAAGAAGATTAAACAGAACTGTGTTTGTCTCAAATTAGATAGCCGGCATTGAACTGAAATAAGATGTGTAATATACATATATATTCATGTACACATAATATGCACATCTGAACCATGTAGAAACATTTCAGTAGCTTTCATAGATTAACAGATCTGCAGGTATGTGGGGAGAACAAATACATACATATGTATATATAATTTTTAAATTAAAATTATTTACTGGTTCAAATGTTCTGTATAAAGAACAGATAGCTACATATTTTTATTTGTATTAATTTTGAACTTTCTGAGTTTTCCCTAGTCTTTCAATATTTATCTAACTATTTCCTCCTAGATGTTAGATTACCTTTTTCCAAGGATGCAGGATACTATATTGCTAAAATACCCACAATTTTACAGGGTGAAATAAGGAGGAAGATGAAATGCTGCAAGCACTTATTGAAAGAATAGTATTTTCCCCCGGGCCAAATGACATCATCCAACAATATGAGGAAGGCAAAAATACAGATTAGATCTTTAAACTGAACTCTGTTTTCTTCTGGTTCAACAAAGCAATTTTACAGTTGGGTCAAATGATGATCAGAATTTAGGAAACCTCAGGATGCTGTGTGTTCGCTGACTTGAAAGCTTGTTCATAAATATGTTCATAAAAATGTGAATTCCTGGATGCTGAAATGCCGCTAATGAGGAGATGACCATCCGTCACCTCCTCTTTACGCAATAACTTGGGGACAGGTAGAAAAGATTGCTGCCTCTATAAAGTCCATCAAGAAAACAGGAGGAAATAGGAAAATCAGTAGCAGATGGCTTAAGAGACCCTGCTGTGCTCTGGTCACCTGTTGGCAATGGCTTCAGTAACATCAGTGACAGTTTCCAACCATATACACTTGGAGGAACATTTGGTTCTAGTATAGTAATCATTGTACCTTACTACAGCTTGGACCCTCCTAGCCTAGAAAATTTTGCCTGTTGCTGCCTTTCCAATTAATGCAATAGGAAAACAGATTAGGAAAAGATATGAGAGGATAACCTAGTCCATCTTCATCCACACTTTCTTTCAAACAGAAAGCCAACTACGTATCCTGAATTGTTCTTAAAAACACCAGTGAAATAAGTGCTTCAGCTCCCTCAGGGCTTTAATCTTCATGTGGTTCCCACGCGTACAGACAACAGTTAAGATCTTTCCTCTCTGCACCTAGTTTTTATGTTCCTGGGTATCTAGTTTAAGTATGTGAAGACTCATGGTAAATTTCTCTTAGTCTTCCCTGTTTTCTGAATTAAACTACTCCCCCTCCACCACGAGCAGTTCCTCGCAGACAGTGCTTTTCCGACCTCTGACCTTTCCTGTCCCTCTTGACATTTTCATCAACTGGTCCACATAATCCTTTAAATGAAGATGAGACGCCCATGAGGGTGGATGAGACATTAGGTAGAGATGAGCCCCTTAGGGTGGATTAGGTACAGGTAACCAAACAAGCAGAAGTAGTAGTAGCAGAAAGTTTGCGGCTTGCACATGACACTCTCTGTACACATTAATATGATGCTTATCTTTTTCTCAACACCACAACATTAGTGACTTGGGTTTGGCTGGTTATCTGCTATAACCCCAAGGTGCTTTTCTGCTGCATGGCCTGTCATTCCTTAGTCTGTTCATGTAGCTGATTATTCCTGCGTAAGTGAAGAAGTTTGCATTGGAGTTGCATCTGGGTTTTTATGCAAACCATTTCCTCAGTTTTTTCATTTTGAATTTTAATCCTGTCTTTCTGTGTAACTCAGCCCGTACACAACTGTAATAAGTATGTTTTTACTTTATCAGCCACGGCATTGGCCAATATACCCCTAAAACACCCTTCCAGTTTTAGAGTAAAACATTGATAAATGAACTTCCTATACCACTTTTACATCCACTCAATGAAACTGTACTGCAGTCCACATTTCCAAAGCCTGCTCACATGGAATCACTGAGGAGAAATGAGTTGTTAGGAGAGTGAAAGTGCAGTGAGGATGTAGGTGGTAGTGGTGGGTTTATCCATGTATTCCTATTTTAACTAAATCAAACTGGTGTGACGATGAACTTGGGTTTTGAACCAGATTTTATTAGTCTCGTTTTGCTGTAAATCTGGTGTGTGTTCCTAAGCCCTTTTTGGACCAATACACCAGATTTTATTGGATTCTTCTCCTCCTTTCCTCACATCCTCTGGCAAAAGAAGGTTATGTGGAAATTGCCAGTCTGAAATTCAGACAGTTCTCAGCTGAGTCCTCTACTTTCTGTTAGATGATAGCCCTTTCAAAACACTTAATATATTACATAAATATATTATTACCTGAATGCTTAAAGCACCGAGTTCAATGTTTGTGTCTTCACCTTTAAGACCAGAAAATCAGAAACTATCTAACAGATTTTTATTCAGAGCTACTAAAATGTAACTATTCCTGATTTATGAGATTTCAGACAGACAGGTCTTTGATTCTGGGAAGTTGTGTGTGACTTCATGAGAGATATTTTCATAACTCATTCAAACCAGCAGTTCTGCTCATCCTTCAACTTCTATTTTTGATAATTCAAGTGACCAGATCATATACAGCCAGTGGAAAGAGTTTAAAGCAGATTCATCTTAAAATATGTATGGAATATAGCTGTACACATGCACACGGACTAGTCATTTTCCCCATAGATACTCATATACACAATGCGGTGATATAATTCTGCATTCCCCACCACATGATAGCCAGTTATTTTGAAGTGAGAAATGGATAGAAACATAGACAATTTCCCTCCATACATGTGGAAAAGAATCCAGACTGTCCAGGAAGACATTATTTCCTGGTAAAATACTCTATGTGGTTTGGTAATGTATTGAAAAAAACTTCAAAAAGCCAGATGGTTCTCCCTGTTATTTTAATGTTATTGTTTAATGAGTGGTCCAAGATATGCATTTAAGTAAGTGAATAAAATCCAGTTGTTTCATCATTGTCTTATCTTAAGCAAACACAAATAAATAAAAGCATGCCAGTAATGAAATGTTTTCCCTGTAAGAACTTGGTAGAGTAGTAGTGCCAAATTCTGCAGTGATGTAAACTGGATGGATGCAAAGCAGATGTAACTTCATCTGCTGATTGCAATTGAAAGCTTTTAAAATTTGCTTGGAACATATTTATGCCTTGAGATGCATGGAGAAATGAAGTTCAACTGAAGTTTAAGGAGTATTATCATTTCCCTCCACCAAATCTTTTTCTGTGTCCCTGATCTCCTCAGACAAAGGTAGGATTTTGGTGTCAGGTTTCTTTAAAGCTCTCTTCTCTTCTTCAGACATATAGTCCTCTATATGCAGTATACGCGGGTATTTAATGTCTTTACCTATCAGTAAATCACTCAGAATACCTCACAGTACTCATAACCTGGCAGAGAAGCGTTTATCTGCTCACTCATCTATTAGTAATGACTCATACCAGATAAATATTGTGTATATCCATTGCTGTTGGTTGTTGCTGAAAAATGTTTTGAGCCAAGTTAAAAGCAAATTTAAGCTAATGATAGTGTCTATTAATGAAATGTCTGTCTTGGGTGATGAACTTTACTACCCTTGGCAACACGAAATATTAATTCAGTATACATAGTTAAGCCTATTAAGAGGTTTAGACACTAAAGTGGGGAAGTGGGAGTTGGTGAGAATTTGAACACTGAAGTTGAAGCTTGTGGTGCTCCAGCTCCACTAACTCTCTTCAACTCCAGGGAGACTGTGGTGACTAACTTTTCATCAATGGAGTTTCCACATTTCTAGAAATTTCTAGAAATCTTCAGTGTGTGTTCCAAACTACTGTCATTAGGGGACAGAGCAGCTCCCTGCCTACAGATATCCGAGACAGCTAAACCCAGACATAAACTAAAGCATCCCTTCACCTTCTTCCCTCTTCACCTTCTCTCAGTCTGGCTTAATCAGTGTTCTTAAACTATATCAACCCAAACCACTGAAATTAGTGCAAAACATGGCAACTACCTTCACTGTCACTCATCATTGGAATAGGTGGCATTGAGGCTGTGGTATTACAAAAGAGCATTCCCTCCAAAATAAGACACCTTGGTTCTATTCTCTGTTCAAGTACAAATCTTTGTCTTCCAGTAACACAATGGACCTTAATTCTAGGGCAGGACCGGCCACTCTTCATCTCTGCTATTGAAACTACCAGCTAAGCATTTCATAATGCCAGAAAAAAGAGGTACCAGAAGAACCATTCTCTAGCACTCACCTAGGGAAAAGTCCCAGTAGCAAAGTACGAGATAGCTGAGCACTAGAAAACACTGCTTTGCACCAACTCAGGATGAGGACAAACCAAACCTCTTACTTTCTATTTCCTAAGTGAATGCTGTAGCTGCTGGGCAACAGTATGAAGAGGGTAGCGTCAGCAGCAGCTCCTTCTGTATCCAAAAACACCATATCAAACTTCTGGTCTCTAAATAGCCAGTGCAGATGCCTAACACAAGGAGAGGCTCCAGATAGTGAATTCAAGTGTCCCTAAGCAGACTCAGCTTTTGAGAAGGACAGTATTTCTGATGCCCTCCTCCTGTCTGTAATGACATGTATTTGTCTCTCCTATCAGTACTTTGTGTTATGGATCCCATTTGAACTTTTCTCTTTCCATAGACACTTAACATCAGCCTATGGATATTTACTGATGAATGCAGTGATAAAAATTGGATGTGGTGAAAATCAGCATTGTAGTGCCAAAGTCCTGGAGAAAGAACCCTAAATCCTGCAGGTGGATTACCCCAGTGAATCCCACACAAATATGGGTCTGCAGCAGTGACTGATGCTGGTTTCTGATGAGGGGTTGCAGTTTGGGGGATCCCTTTGCAGAATATAGTTTCCCTCTCAGCTAGGCACCAAAAAAAGATATCTAAGACTAAATAGCCTAAATCACAGATAATCTGTAATTATGGTCAATTTCCTTAAGTCCCAGGTCATGTAAATGAACTTGGTCTTGTAACCATGCCAAGTTGCCTTGGAACTCCTAAGTCCATCTGAACTTCACATACAGAGCTGGTGCCTCTGTCAGTGACCAATGGCACCTCACATTGTCAGGAAAAGTATCTCATCTTGACCGCTTGATAATGAAAAATAAAGTTATTTTAAAATCTGTCTACAAAACAGCTTCCCTCTAAATATTCTTAGGTTATGTTTATTGACCCTTGTCATAGTATTACGATATTTCCAGTGCATTTTCTACAGAATATGTATGTTTAATATGATATTGTTATTTTATCTTATGTGTATACAAGTGAGTACATAAACTGTATGCAATTAGTGTGCACAATTAATTTTCACGTCTGCTGAGGGACATGCTTCAAGAAAAACCTCAAGGTGGCAGCACTGTCTTAGTTTTTAAGCTCACACCCCACGCTCAAGCTACCAAAAAAATAAAAGTACATGCAAACAATGCATTGCTAAGATGAACCTTCTTTTAAACTGTTTTCTACCCACTGGTGTACAAATGCCTTATTAATCAACCCACTGGTCTTTCCTTTGGGTCTGAAAAATGTCAACTTGAAAGCATAGGTGCCTTCAGGCGTGCTTAGACAAATGCTAAAAAATAGGACAATGTAACTAAAATACCACTGGTGCTTGCTCTTCTACCCAGACATGAGAAAAATTTGGTTTATGGACTTTGTTTAATAGCTGGGCAGATACACCTAAGCTTATCTTTCAAACCCTCCTAACTATGGCTCTCAATACTTAAACCTGAAACACCATTGCATTAAACACAAAACTTCACCACACTCCATGTTATTTTATGACCCCATCTTATGCACTAGCTCTTCACTAGTCTAAATTGTCTGCTACAGTTAATATTGTTTAAATATAATCCTAGCTAATTCAGTTTTAGCCATAATGAATACAGGGACTGAAAGTGTGCAGTATTCAGCACTCTGTTGTATAGAACTAATCCTACAAATTGCTTTGAGTGTTGCAAGAGAGCACTTTCTCATAAATGTTTTTTATTATCACTAATATGACATCATTTGTAAATAAGAATAACTATCTACAGTATCTGCAGACACCAACAATGATGAAAACAGCTGGAACCTTCCATTGTTTTACTTTTAACAATATACCCTTTGATACTCAAATCATCCACAGTTTTTCCTAAATAGTTTTCAAGTTAATCTGACAAATTACAAATTTAGAAGTGATGAGTACTTTAAAAATAATGTTATGATTTATATGCTGCTGGATGCTCTACTTTTACAAAGAAGAACCTAGTTGCACTTTTGGTTACCTTTCTCTTAATGTCAAAGACTGTTATTAAATAAATTGGTTTGTTTAAAACACTGAACAGGCATAAAATTTAAAAGATATTAAATTTTTCTGTACTACATGTGCATCCAATCTGAGAACTTGTTTGGCCCAATTGTTTTTAGGAAAACATAATCCATATTTCTTATATCCATATACTTTTAAGAAAATGAGGATTGGAATTCATGCATTGACTTTTGAATTTATATTTTTATAAGATGATTCAATTTCAATAGGGCTGGAAAGTAGCAGATAACATTTACCACTAAAGGCTCAGTTGGAAAACCGTCAGTTTGGTATGATAGCAGTCAACTTTTTACATTTTCCAGTCCTGACATTTGTGAGGGTTATCTTGGGCAAAGCAACTACAAATGTAAATTCAGAGCCACCCTCCTTCCCTACCTTAGAAGTTTTATTTTAACAGAGCTCATCTCTAGGAACTATCTTAAAGATGGACAACAGCTGGGAAGACACAGCTTGATTAAAGATGGGAAGCATAAAATCGGGCAAGAGATCTCATGTTTAAAGACATTACTAACATGGTAGATAAGGAGAAATCGGTAGATGTTAATATACAGTTTGGTTTCTGAGACACATTTGGCAACCTCTCACATGACTAAAATAAAGACCAGTTAAAGAAAAAAAAGTGCTAAATAAAAAGGTATTAAAAAAGGGAACAATATGAAAGACTCATTTGGACAACTTGCTTGGACAACAGCTTTGCTACTTTATCTATGTTTTTTCCCCACTGAAGTTCTTAACACACTGCAATATATAGAAAATTAAATGTTAAAACATAATGAGCAACCTGTTCTACTGTCACATAAAGGCAAAAAAAAAAAGAGGGTATATAATCTGTGGCAATCCTCAGCTACAAACAACCTCTCAACAAATATCATTCCTTATTTTTCTGATCTACAAGTTTCTCCACTATATTTTTCCTTTTATAGAAAGAATGAACGACATGGGAGGCATCAAGCTCTCCAAGATCCAAGTTCTTAGCTATATTTCATAAGTTGAATGCAAAGGGTCCTCAAATGTTGGAGGGGTAACAACCACAGAAACACACACCTGGACATCAGAATACCAGGGTATTTACTTTGCTTTGGAGAAGACACAGACATGTTATAGTGTCTTAATACTGCCGTGTGCTTATATTTCATTCCTTCTTGTTCTGCTGATGAATGAGAAGAGCTTTGAGGCAAGGGGGCAGGCTGTAAATGTACAAACGGTAGTTACCCCACTGATTCAACAGGTCATTCCCATTCAACATGGGATCTGTTTTGCAGAGGTCTATGGGACTTAGTTACCTAAATCTTCTGCGGAGTGGGCCAAGCAGCTGAATTATTTCTCAAAAGAAACCTGTACTCTGCAGACATTTTTGAAAGCAGACTCATGATTTGCTTTGTGCTAAGGGAAAGATGTGAAGTGTTTCTCTTCCACTTGTTACTCTTCGAAGAGCATGATATTGGAGAAGTTCCAGGTTTCTGCAAGGTTTTACTGTCCAATGGCCAGATATTTTGTGCAAACAAGTGTAAAGGTACTGCAAGTTCTTTGTTTTGTGCACCTGTACAATTGTTTATGTTAGAGAAAATTAGAGCCTATTAGTTTTAGCACCACGCAGTATTATTACAACTTTTGGGGTGCAAGAAGGACTCGTACCTGGGGGATAGACGCAGTGGAAGACTAGTAAAGAAATAAGACTACCAGGCAGCTACTGAAGTTGCAACACAAATACAAACAAATTAAGTTAACATAAACCAGAGTGTCAAACTGATTTCAACCTAGTACTCCTTGATGACTCTATGCAATGTGCCTGTAACAAGTCCCAAACTTTGATTTAGTATAAGCAGGTTTACAGGAGCCAGAAGTACAAGATCTCACACATTAGGAAGAGAAAGAATATTCAAAAGTCCATGTATTGGGTTTGCATGGCAAGGTTTTGGTAGTTGGGGGCTACAGGGGTGGCTTTGTTGAGAAGCTGCTAGAAGGTTTCTCCCTGTCCGACAGATTCAATGCCAGCCGGCTCCAAGATGGCCCCGCCGCTGGCCAAGGCTGAGACCATCAGCGACAGTGGTTGCATCTCTGGGATAACATGTTTAAGAAGGGAGAAAAAAAGCTACATGGCAGCAGCCGGAAGAGAGGAGTGAGAATATGTGAGAGAAGCTACTCTGCAGACTCTAAGGTCAGTGAAGAAGGAGGGGGAAGAAGTGCTCCATGCGCCAGAGCAGATATTCCCCTGCAGCCTGTGGTGAAGACCATGATGAGGTAGGCTGTCCGTCTGCAGCCTATGGAGGTCCACAGTGGAGCAGATATCCACCTGCAGCCTGTGGAGGACCCCGCGCCAGAGTAGGTGAATGCCCAAAGGAGGGTGTGACCCCATGGGTAGTCCATGCTGGAGCAAGCTCCTGGCAGGACCTGTGGACCTGTGGAGAGGGAGCCCACATTGGAGCAGGTTTGCGGGCAGGGCTTGTGGCCCCATGGGAGATCCACGCTGGAACAGTTTGTGAAGAACTACAGCCCATGGGAAGGACTCATCTTGGAGAAGTTCGTGGAGAACTGTCTCCTGTAGGAGGGACCCCACGTTGGAGCAGGGGAAGAGTGTGAGGAGTCCTCCCCCTGAGGAGGAAGGAGCAGCAGAGACAACACATGATGAACTGACCACAACCCTCATTCCACATCCTCCTGCACCGCTCGAGGGGACGAGGTAGAGAATTAGTAAGTGAAATTGAGCCCAGGAAGAAGGGAGGGGTGGGGAGAAGGTTTTTTAGATTTGGTTTTATTTCTCATTACCCTACTCTGACTTCTAATTGGCAATAAATTAAACTAATCTCCCCAAGTCAAGTCTGTTTTGCCTGTGACAGTAATTAGTGAATGATCTGCCTGTCCTAAATTATCTTCCTCCAGCACCTTGACCCATGAACCTTTCATTATATTTTCTCTCCCCTGTCCAGCTTAGGAGGGGAGTGATAGAGCAGCTTTGGTGGGCATCTGGTGTCCAGCCAGGGTCAACCCACCACAGTGCAGAACATGAGATCTAGGTGAGGCAAGGACTAAAGTGGAAGCAGACGTACCTTTGCGCCGCCCTGGTTCTGGGCACTCAGGGAGGCCCAAAGCAGAGTTGCCTCAGAGCTGCTGTAACTTTTTGTTGACTATTTTAACCATGAAGGATGACCATGAGACAGACATATCTTAGAAATTCATCTTTGCCTGGAAATTCCCCTCATAGAACACAGCCTGCCTGCTTTTCTTAACACAGTTATGGCTGATCAAAAATGTTTGGGAAAGTATTTGTCTGTCTGGAAACATTAATTCATTTAAACTATAAACCTAGTGGACTTATAGCTGAGAAACAGAATCACCCTATAATACACACTTGAATATAGGTTTCTCATATCTCAGACAAGTGACCTACCACTGAAGTAGTAG
The DNA here is from genome assembly GCA_013398815.1 of Ibidorhyncha struthersii. Lineage (NCBI taxonomy): Eukaryota > Metazoa > Chordata > Aves > Charadriiformes > Charadriidae > Ibidorhyncha > Ibidorhyncha struthersii. The sequence goes on along the minus strand of VZSZ01004373.1, from coordinate 225,741 downwards.
ATTTTCCTTTATAGTTTCATTCTGATAAAGAACCAAATCAAATTCCAATACCATGAACTATTTTTTCACATGGAAAATGGCAACATTTTTTAACCTCATACCATTTGGCTGAAAATTCCCAAATCCTTCTGTGATGTGCATTAGAACGATACTGCAAGTCTTGGTCTTCCTGCAAGTGACAGAGGCTGCTTGTCCCATTGTGCACTCTGCTCTTCTGTCCTGCTGAGATACTTTATAAGTCTCTCCTGGGCATGGCTTCCATGCTTCTCCCCAGACATGCCACCGTACCAGAAGGGACAAAATAATCCATGCACGGCACAAATAGGGGGCTTTTAGAATCATGTAAATAACACTTAGTGCATCAATGTACAATATTTTTAAAATAAATGATCAATTTATCTAACAATAAGGGTAACTTTTATTCAGGAAGGTAAGGGCCCAGCTTCTGCTGAATTTTCAGCCTGCTTATTCCCTCAGCAGGATTTTCCTGTAACGCTTCATAAAGTAGAAATAATTATGGATTTCTCCTACTTGTTCTGCAAGTGACATTTTTATTTTTCATTTCTCAATTTTGCCTCCTGTGCAGCAGGCGCTTCACCTTCAACTCCAGAGGATTGCCTAAACGCTTTTTCATTTAACTGCTGCTACATGCCGGTGCACAAATTGCCTGGCAAGGATGACATGGAGTGATAAGGCCTACATCCTACAGCAGGAGATTTACCAGCTACCCAGCTTCTTAAAGCACACAGAGTTTAGCTCCACACTGGATATGGGTCCAGTTTTTGCAGCATGATGTACTGCTTCAGAGCAGTGGAATTAGATCAAGATGTTAATAACTAGAAATTAGTGATGGCGAAAATAGAGTGGAGTGGCACTGTCTGCTATTTCTGGTTTTGTTATCTGGATTGTCACATCTACAAAATTATTTATTAAAAAAAAAAGCTCTGTTCAAATGCTGCTTAGTTTTTACAGAGAGTTTTGAAATATCACTTTAACACCTCAAACACAACATGGGGAAAATGCAAATACATGAAATCAGAGAAAGTAGTGCCGCAAATCCTACCTGGAATCCTGATGTCCGACATTTCCCCCAAAGCTTTCTGTGGCTGCAAAAGCTGTGCTGTTGTGAATGTCCAGAAAATATTTCAGTTGTCTTCCCCGTAAAGCTGTTCCTAACTCACAGCAAAATGTCTTTGCTGCCTGATACCTACCCTGAAAGCTCCTTGTTCAGCTCAGAACATAGCCAGATGTGCGCTGTGCAGTGCTGTGCTTGACATGGTTTGGGCTATAGCGTACCTTCCACAAAGTGTCCAGGCTTCAAGGGTAGGAGAGACCTTATGGCTTCATAGTTTACCCCCATAATTAAGAAAGCAATTGCTAAAAGCACTGCCACTGTGTCTGAACTTGCCTGGCTTCATCTTCACCCACCGATTTTTGATACAGACTTTTCCCTGGCCTAACAAAAGCTTTGGCATTTAAGCTTTTTTTCCTTTTCCCCAAAAAGTAGTGCTGCATTGTCACCAAGTCACTCTTCAACTTTCTTTTTAGCATGACTAATAGACTCTGTTTTACAGCCAGTAGAAACTACGGCTTTTCCTTCACCACAAAATATATTCTTATCACTCTTCTACGTAAGTTCTTCAATATCCCTTAAACCCAAAATTCTATACCAGCTTTCTATAGCATGCCAAACATGGCACCAGCATGTGACCATTTTAATCAAACTCATCTCTGGCTTTTCTTTTTTAAGAGATGGCCAGACAGGGAAGGGGGTCTGTGCTGGTTCCTTTCCAAGTAGTGGCCTTAAAGACTCACCTGCAACATTTAGCTACTTAGAAAGAGGAGGAGGCCTGGGTTCTGGTGGATGTTGCCTAGACTAGTAATCCTATAACTGCTTAATTTAAAATAAAAACATCCAACAACAGCACAGAGTAATGCAGTGTTTGTAACGCTTTTTTTACTTTAGCAAACAGAGGTCTAATCAATGTGCTACAAAGTAAAGGCATAAATGGCCTACTCTTCTCCAATTCTGGTGTTCATTTTAGCATGCTAACATGCTGCACTGGAGGAGAGCCTTTTCTCCTGCACTGAGAAGTTATGGCAACATCCTACATAAAAGAGTTTTCAGAGCTCATTAACCTAAAGGAGACCTGCCTAGACCAAGTCACCTACTTGCTAGGCAGGTGTCCCAGTTGTATCTGTTAAAAACTCTGGAGGAACAAGCTCCTCTTCGCTGTTTATCTTAAGACATTATGTTAATTTTTGAATGGATAGAAGTGCCTTATAAATAACAAAGAAAGTTCTGGGTATTCAAGGGAAAGATGGGAGTTCAGGCATTCTTCCCGTCCTCAGGCATTCGCCATGAGCCTGATAGAGGCAGCTGTCTGCATAGTGTGTCAGCTTTACAAAATTTTGTTTAATAATACCTAATTCTTCCCCACTGATAGACCAAGAACCTATTTCTCTGAGACTATGTCTTTTTTTTCAGTCACCTTCCAATGGAAAGGTATCTTTTGCACATCTTGAAATGACTTTTCATGTCTTCTTGCACTGTGTTCTTAGTTTCTCTAAGGCCATTTTCTTTTTGCCTCTTAGTGTAATGATGTCAAGATAACCAGTCCTCCAAGCAACCACAAACATCTCGTAGATGAATCTGTAATATCTATATAATGAAATCCACAGCAGAGTTACTTTAGATGTAGTTATCACTCTTGTTGCATTAGAAAATTATCATCTCAAACTGACATCCTCCTAACAGATATTTCCAGATAGTACAGACAGGTGCTGAAGGAATAAATGGTCCTTTTCTCTGATTTGATTCAATGTCCTCCACCAAGCCCCATCTTCGGCTACATTAGTTAATACATGAAGCCACATGCACTCATGAAATAGGTGATGGCTTTTTCACAAGAAAGGGCCAGCTCAGCACCTCCTTTTACACATGCTATACTGCTGAACAGAGTATGGCCAGGACTTTTAACTGCCCGGGTTTGTGAACTGTCCAATTAGGTTTCAGAAAATGACAATTACATCAAATTTTCTTTCATCAGTCAGAATCTTTTTTTTTTTTTCATTTCTCAGACATCTAGGAGTAATACCAGTCATTCCAAAGCTCCTCCATTTTATGTTCTTGTCCATCTTTTGCTCAATTTGTTCACCACATGCTGAGTTAGACTTATCACTGGATTTGCCCTTTTTTTATGGTTAGTCTGATGGCTGCTTCTGATCATTTTCCACTATCATTGCGATCAGGTGCAATCCATACTGCTTGCCACATATTGTTCCCCTGGACTGTGGTCCAGTGGCCCTTAACTGCCATCACAGTCAATGTTCATAATTGTCTCTTTTTTCCTCTCCATTGTGCATGGCAATCATGCACACCATTAGCACCTCCATTTCTTCCTCAAAACTCTTCCAAAATTCCCACAGTCACCTCTGAACCTTGCAGTTCCTAGTGATGCATTCCCTTTGGTATCAGCGTGCATTGTCTTCTGCACTTATTGACAGACAGCTTCACAACCCCTTCCAGCCTTGCAGTTGCTGTTCATATTTACATTCCATTAGATAACATGCTATCTGGTTACCCTGATTTGCACTGCTGATTTCTTGGCTCACTCTTCTTACTACACTGATAACTAGAGCCAAAGAAAACAATTTTTGGAAGAAGCCAGTATGTTAAAAATATTTTAGGCCATCGCAAAATTGGCTACAAATTAAAGTAATATTTATTGAATAATTTAGTGAAAAGGAAGAATACAGATTAAGTCAAAATGCGAGTGCCAAAAGTGCAGGAAGGGAGAGACTTCATTCACCTCATTGAGCTCTGCCCCAATTGTAAGCACTGTAAGAATTTGATTTCCCTTTTTCCTGAAGGGATTAGAATTCACATTGTGATGCCAAGCATCATAGTGCTGTTTAGCATTTTGTATAAAGGCTCCAACAAGAGGGCAACCTCAGAATATCGTATAGCCTGTAGTGGTTACGGCACTCAGCTGGGTGGAGAGAACAGCCATCCAGATCTCCCTCGCAGGCGTTTGAATGACAGTGCCTGACCTCCCAGCACACAGCTTTAACTGGAGAGAATTGCAAGGTGGATTCCTGTCACGCAAGCTTGTGGGAGCTCTTCATTTCTCATTATAAAGCATTTCTAAACACATGTTGGAGTTCTGAACTTCTTCAGTTAGACTACTTCCACGCCTTCTGTACTAATGCTTTTCCTTTATGTATATTTTGTTTGCTTGAAGTTGTCCCTTCCAAAGATTAAAAAGATAATATCTGACTCCTTATTTTCAAAAATTTTATGCAGAGGAAACATGTTTTACAGGGTGGAATATGTAGTATTTTGCCCTTTTTCAGACATGTGTGGCTTGTGCCTTATTAATGGATAGATAATCCACTTCAGAAATATTGCTGTATGCTGCATTGCCACCTGTGGGGAAGTTGTTTGAGTTTTTCTCTCTCTCCTTGGACCAATGAATCTGTAATTATTAGAATCTGTCTCTGAAAGTCTTTGGACTGCTTTCCAAAGACTGAACTGTTGATTGTCACCTCAGGCTTAGTCAGGACAATGCAGAGTTCCTACTGCAAAAATAAAAACTTTTACAACCCCATGTTTGTTTTTTTAGCAATACAGAGGGAGAACAGTGTTGGAGCAGGATGTCAGTAGCTTACTTGCATAATATAACCCCTTACTAGATGCTGATTTACATATTTTCATTCCTTCCCATTTCTTTATACAGGACTTGCTTGGCTTCATTCCAGCAGAGGAAAGCGCAAGAAAAGAAAGATTGCTTTACCCTGGCAAACACACACTACCAAGAGGTACACAGCAGCTGTTCAATCTTAGCATCAAGATTACGGACACACACACAAATCTCAAGCAGGCATACTTATTTCAATGCCGGTCACAATGCTCTGACAACAATTTGTTATAAATCCTTTCAGTCAGCTCAGATAAGATGAAGGCACTTTTGTTGTTGATTTCAACAGATAATTCATTTTTTCCTCTGAAAAGGAGGTGGAAAACTAAGCTATCTAGGTTATTAAACTCCTCAGGTTTAATTAATTATAAAAAAAATCATCAAATTTCACCTCTCATTAGAATATCCAACAACTAATGAGAATTACAGTAATGTATGTAACCTTCATGTATAAATTCTACATTTCAATGTATTAGATAAACACAAAATGATCCGATAATATCACTGTTTGACAAATAGCTTGATGACCACCAGAACCAGTGAGACCTGCTTTCCTGTGACTTTCATTCTTGTCACTGAATTCAGTGTCTAAGTCATGCAAACACCAAGTTAAGCATTTCCTTGTCTGGGCTAGTTACAAGACCCTTCTCTCATGTGAGCTGTCCTGGCCTTCAGTAACATTGGAATTCATCCACCAGCCAATTCCTCCAGCCTCATTTCCACTCCAGTCCTCCAAACTAAAAGCCATGTTTCCATCAGAAACAAGGCCATATTTTGATATTATTTATCCATGAACATATTTAAAAAATAAAACTACACTTACTTAAAAAATAAAACTACACTTACCATTACCTTGTTGGCGGTTAACATTGTGATGGATCAATTGTTAACTTAGGATCAAACCAGAATAAAACTGGCCATGGCAGTTCGGCGCTGCAGCCAAATATATCATAGCTCCTGTCAAGGCACTTTCTAAAAAAAGGCTTCTGGCCTATATTGACAGCAAGATCTGTGAACTCTTAACTTGTCAACACTGTCCTGCCCAGAGGTGTAATTTAGGGTCCTCAGCCCAGTTCTCCACTCAATAGTTGGAGAAAATCTGCCACCCAAGAGAGACAGGGGCCAAAAAAACTAGGACTAGAGCTGCATAAAAATATATCAAGATAGAAATTTGGAATAAAAAAAGTACACAAAGGCACTGGCAAGGACTAAATCCTTGTCCTTCAAACACCTTCACGTGATTTCCTCCAGACCTAACATATTGGGATTTGTAGGGAAAGTTGAGGTTCTCTGTCCTGAACCTTGTTTTGGAGTCAAGCACCAAAATCAGGTCACCCTTTCACAACAGATCCTTCACAAACCCCAAGAAAAAAATGAATTAAAAAGAAGCCCTAAAACATGAAGTACCCTTAGGGAATGCCCAGTAGTTTGGTGATTAGAGCACTCAGCTCCAGGACTGCTGATCTGTCTTCAAACACACACCTGCCTGATTTGAACCAAGACCACTCATGTCACAGCAGAGTGCCTTCACCACTAGATTATTGGTTATACAGGGGTAGACCCAAAAGATGCATTCCAGTGGTGTAAATTGTCATTATTTATAAAAAACCACACATTGTTCAGAGCCTGTGTCTCTTAGATCAGCACACTACCTACCAACTTTGAGCATTAAACTTTTATTTTTTCTTCAGTGATGAAGACCATTTAATAAATGGTCAGCATTTGTAACAGGGAACTTGCCACTGGCCTTCTCCCAAGGATCTGGTCTTCAACATGTGGTGCTTAGTATGTTCATACACGGCGAACACTGCAGTAACATCAGTGTGTGGCAGTGAGAGCGAAGTGAATTGATGGAATCTACTGAGTGAGTAGGCGATGAAATGGCAGATTAAATTCAATGTCAGTGCATGCAAAATAATGCACTAATGGAAAAATAACTGTAAGCATTCAGCCAGAGACCAGACATGGACTATAAATTAGATACTTTCACCCATGAAAGTATCTACTTTTCACTCTATTCATAGATAGCTTTCTGACTTTATCAGCTCAGTACTCCTCAGTGGTCAAAAAGCAAACAGGGTGCTAAGACTTATTATTATGAAGAAGGAACAGACAACTAAGAAAAAAAAATCTTTAATGCTTCTTGGAGCTATGGTTGCAACATATCAAACAGGATACAGTAAAAACAGTACAGAGAAGGATGAAAGGGATGACAAGAAGATAAGAAGAAATTAAATAGACCAGAACAGTTCAGTCTGGAAATGACTCAACTGAGCAGGCAGTAGATGTGAGAGAAGAATATAATATCCTGAATGCCAGAGAGAAGATGAACGGGAAACAATTATTCGATGTTTCACATAGCTCAGGATGTGGAAGACACCAAATGAAATGATCAGATAGCACGTATAAAGGAAACCAAAGGAAGTTCTTTTTCCTAAGTAAAAATCGCATGCAAAAAGTATAAATGAGATCAAAAAGATAGAGAAAACCAAAGAATAAAACTCTGTCAAGGGTCACTAAATGTCATGATCCTGATACTGCTTGTGGCTCCAGATATCTTGCAGGTTAGGAACTAGGAGACACTGTCAGGGAAAGGCTGTTTTGTACTTCCACTTTTCTCTGATGTGTCTCTTGCTGGTCACTGTCACAAACCTGGGTGGACTTCTGCCCTTATCCACCACCTTCATTCTTATGTTCTTATATATTGTAATAAATGCTTGATATTAAACAACAGAGCAGCTTCTGCAGGTACTGAGTCCTTAAAGGATTCATAAGTCCAATGCCTGATTTGGTCTCCTGTGATACAAGAAAACTTTTTCAGACCTGGCTTTATGTCAGGCACAGGAGGGATTCAGGCATGGATATCGGCTAGGCAAGACAGGTATATTTTGGCTGTTGTAGTGTCTTTTACAGATTGCTTTAAGCAGAAACAAGTTATAGTCATATCAGCTGCGTAATGAAGGAAAATTTTAACAAGTTCTGTTACAGAGATTTCTGGAAACAAAGAAAATACTTTTGATTTAAAATGTAATATTTTGCATTTTAAAATTTGTGGGAAAATTTGCAATATTTCTAAGTTATTTTATAGGTCTTTTAAAAGCAAATAAAATGAGTAAAAATATAAAAAGCAGTTGATATTTTTATGCATTCAAAATTAAAAGCTCAGTAACTTTTCAGTTTTTTTCCCCTCAAACATAAAAAGAATCAATATTTTCAAGTTAAGATAGGAGAGAAATCATAGAAATAAGAATCTCATTCACCTGATAAGCTTCTTTGAAACATTAATTTGTAATTATAAACTCAAGAAAAATATAAATTATTGCTTTTGACCTGAATTATTTGGATTGCTGTTATTTCCTTCCAGTTGAGCTGTTGAGATAATGGTGTGTGGTTCTTTTGTGTCTCTTCATTGCCAGGCTGAAATGCTCCAAATCATAAAGCTAATTTTTATGCCAATATTTCATTTAACTAAAAACTCATATAAGAAATATATTGGAATATTTGATATTTTTAAAAAAATCCTCAATAAACAAACAGATATTAAGAGAAAAATACAATTAAAAATATATGTCAGAAACAATTTTATGTGTCTGAAGTGATCAGTCATATAAGACTTGTAAGGAATTTAGCACTCTGGGAACAAATTGAAAAAAATAATCTGAAATTATTGACAGAAATTTTTTTGGCAAATACCTAAGAGAAAAAATTGTTTCCAGAGAGCATGGCTGGTATGGAAATTATGTGCTAGCCAAATGTTGCTAAGCAAATAATTCAACCAGCCTCAGTTCTTTGGTTAATGACATTCTTTGAAAATTGTGACAGTCAAATAATGTTTGTAAAGTGTATATTGAATTAAAAGTCAGAATTATATTTTTCCACAAGAATAAATATTAGTAATACATTGACCATGCATCTAATTATTTTTGTTTTACCATAGACTTATTACCCGTATTTCTTACAATTTCCCTTTTTATAGCTGTGAAAACAATCCATCCAAGCTGAAACGTGATATGAAGAATGTGTCACGTTGTTTCTTAATGTGGGTGAAAACTTTTTCCTAAAGCATAATGAAAAATGTGTGGGTTTTGTTGTTAATTTTGTTAGTGTCAATAATACTTTCCAGTGATGGACAAAAACCTATAAAAAGGAGTCTAACTTAATTATACATAAATAACTAGGGCGCCTCTAAAAAGTAAACAAATACTCTTCTGTGGCATTGCCTTTACCACAGTATTTCCTAAATTTAGAATGCATGTGTACCACAGGGCTGTATTTATACCAAGTCATGGTAAATGTTTACTTTTTAATGCCGTATGTTCACTATGTATTTATAAAAATGAACTGAAAGGAAGAGTTGAGAATGGATAAAAAATATGGGGAGAAACTGAAATATGAAAAGAAAATCAAGCTATACATGCAGAGCAAAAAATGAAATGTGAATTTATCTGCAAAAATAGCATAATGCCATGTGAATAGCACCATGAACAAATTACTTCAGGTTGGAAGGTAAAACGGAGGCTTGCTCTCCTAAGCAAGGTAAGATCCTGCAGAAGGTATTCAGATTATAATTGGGCTTGGGTGAGGCAGAAGGTGCCAAGAACAGAAACTAGAGCAACTTTACCCCATTTTAAGCCTGTACATTTAGCAGGTGTCAAAATATCTCCATTGAGTTCTGCAGTCCTGAATGTTAGAAGCAAGTTCTCAGCTGGTGGAAAATATGTCATGAAGTCAGTCAGCTGTAACATAAAGACTAATTTAAACTTTAAGGACCAGAAAGAGAACAGTTTTTCATCCTCAAAAACCACCTCTCAGAGTGTAATAACTGTCTGAACAACTTGGAATTCTTCTATTCCATGACATGCTTTGGAACTAGCTCTTACAGGCACTGGTCAAAAGCCAGAAATTGTATTTGGCAGAAGATTCTAGGAAAATGGAAAAGCCCTTCCACTTAAGGTTGGATATAGAATCTCCCTGGAAATTTTCCATGGAGGGGAAAATCCAAACATGATTAGTATTTACATAATCAAAACACTTGGTTCTGAAAATTTCATCTCAGTTACAGTTTCCAGCCCTTCTAGAACAAAGAGGGCTTGGTTTCACAGGGGGAGAACCAGCATGCTCAGGTACCCAAACACTCAGCTTTGTGACAGGGGGCCAGACATCCCAGACATCTGAGCTAGCAGGTAAACTGGCTGGACTTCAGGCTCAGCTTGACAGGAATCCTGCTGGAAATTTGTGAAAACCTTTCGCATACTCACAAAACATTTGTTGTTTAGTGCCTGCTGGCACTAGATTTGAAAAGTGAAAGGGGTGTAACCGGGCTCCTTAGGAGTAAGTCTGGGGGTGGTGCAGTTATGGCTTCCTCCTGTAAAAAGGAGAAGGGACCAATAGCCCAGCTGAAGTGCTTATACACTAATGCACATAGCATGGGCAACAAACAGGAGGAACTGGAAGCCATTGTGCCGCAGGATAACTATGATGTAGTTGCCATCACAGAAATGTGGTGGGATGACTCACATGGCTGGAGTGCTGCCATGGATGGCTATAAGCGCTTCAGGAAGGACAAGCAAGCAAGGAGAGGTGGTGGGGTGGCCCTGTATGTCAGGGAGTGTTATGAATGTCTCAAACTAAATGATGGTGACAATAGAGTTGAGTGTTTATGGGTAAGAATCAGGGGGAGGGCCAACAAGGCAGATATCGTCGTAGGAGTCTGTTATAGACCGCCCAACCAGGATGAGGAGGCAGATGAAATATTCTACAAAGG
>VZSZ01004373.1:202431-213040 GCA_013398815.1 Ibidorhyncha struthersii | reverse complement strand
TACCTGAAAGGAGGTTGTAGAGAGATGGGGACTGACCTCTTCTCCCTAGTGACAAGTGATAGGAGGAGAGGAAATGGGTTCAAGTGAAGCCAGGTGAGGTTTAGGTTGGATATTAGGAGAAATTTTTTCACTGAAAGGGTTATCCAACATTGGAATAGGCTGCCCAGGGAGGTGGTGGATTCTCCATCCCTGGAGGTGTTTAAAAAAAGGGTAGACGTGGTACTTGGGGATATGGTTTAGAAGTGGTTTTGTCAGGTTAGATTAATGGTTGGACTTGATGATCTTAAAGGTCCCTTTCAACCTTAACAATTCTATGATTGTATGATTTCAGTTTTGAGAAACTATCCCTTTCTAATGAAAACGTGCTTCATCTAGAAGTCCCATTCCATTCTAGAGATAAGGACAATAACATTTATTTTGGATTGACTGCTTCTGGAGTAAAATATTGGGTGAAGACCAAAACTATTTCTTTTTTTTTTTTCTTTTTTTCCCAGAAGTTTACTTGGGCCATGAATTTTAAGTCAAATTCCCATTCTTTTCAGTTAATAAAATCCTGCTCCATCAGGAGAATACAGAGCCAACATGTCTTAAATTTGCTGCTACTGATTCTGCCTCTACATTATTTCCTCGGATGAAGATATTTACCATGTTCATCCTGTCTGCATTTCTACTTTTTGTGTTAATTAAAAAAAAAAAAAAGGAGTGGGAAAACGGTCTATGGCAAGGTGTCCTGGTTTCAGCTGGGATAGAGTTCATTTTCTTCCTAGTAGCTGCTGTGTTTTGGATTTATTATGAGAATAATGTTGATAACACATATTGGTTTAGTTGTTGCTAGTGAATGTTTATATTAAGTCAAGGACTTTTTCAGCTTCCCCTAGAGGCTGAGAGGGAGCATAGACATGACAAGCTGTCCAAAGGAATAGTCCATACCATAGTCGTCAGGCTCAGTATTATAGGGGGCTGACGGGAGGGCAGGAATCCACAATCACTGCTCGGGACAGGCTGTGCAATTGATCATGAGGTGGTGACAGCACTTGTATTGCATCACTTTATTTTGTATATTCTTATACCATTTTTTTCTCTTCCATTACTCTTCTATTAACCTGTCTTTATCTCAATCCATAAAGTTTTTTTCTCTTTTTTCTCCCTCTTCTCCCTCCCCTACTTGAGTGGAAAAGGGAGTGAATGGCTGCATGATCCTTGTTGCCAGCTGGGGTTAAACCACGACACAAGACAATTGGTTTAGTAAGCGTAAGGCTTTACATTTCCTTCTCAAGTTCTTTACCTCTTTAAAAATTTTGATAGCCAAACTTCATTGAAGTCAATTTTTTGCTTATTCCTAGGTTTTATCCATCCCACAGCCTGAGTAATTTTAGAATATTCAAAACACATTCATATTAATCATTCTGATTTACAGCGCTCAAAATCAAACAATAACCGTGTTAATCTCATTTTACTGATTTACTGAACTCCCTCTATAGGCCCTCCAGAGATCTAAAGCCATGGTATGTTTGAAGAAAAGTAGGTGAATCTGTCTGAAATTTTTAAGTGCAAAGTTTAAATTCTGAACTTTCTCCTGGAGGTTGTCACTCTTTTGGTAACAGGAAGGAGAGTCAGGTGTTACTTATATGGTGTAAAATTATCTTTGTGTTATTTCCACATAACAGTAAGAACAGAAAGAATTTAATTGTATTCACTTCATAGGTTTTCAGAGGCTAAGGCTGAGATTTGGACACAGGACAGAGGCTGTTATTCTCCAGAGTGTTGTGCTAAACATCCCTCTGATGCTGAGAAACCAAGGACATAATCTAGGAAAAACAGTGTGTAGTCAAACTCCCCTGTTTCCATAACAATTATGAGAGACATTGAACTGGGTAAGAAACAATAGTCTGTGTAGGTCTAAATGTTATGTCCTTGTGGCAGGACCTGAAGAACCTATTAGAGTCTTTATGTCATGACTGCATGGTATAACATGAAAACAAAGTGCTTAGGCGGTAAAAATTGACAGAGTCCCACAGAAGTCCTGAGAGCTGCTCTCTGTCACATGGGTAGACCACCCCACCTGGTCTTTCTTTCTCCTTCTAAGGGGGAAGACATTTGAATGGCACTTCCTGAGGCCTCAACTGGGAGAGGGAAGCTGGCTGGCGGGCACATGTCTGTGCCCAGATAGCGCAGCAGCTGAGCTAGCAAGGGTGTGTGTTTGGCTTTCTGTGGCCCTATTGCCCCTGGCTTGAATGATAGCCTACCATCGTCTCGGCTGGCCAAGGCAGCAGGTGCCACAGCATTGCTTTTGTTGCCTGTTGTGGCAGCAGTTGTTTTTGCTGGCTGTGAGAACAGCAGCTGCTCAGCTTGCCAGAGCAGAGGTAGGGATGTAGCTTTGTAGCTCGTCTAGGATAGCTGACATGGCACACAAATCACTACTCTTAGTAATACAGCACTGTCTTTTGCCTTCATACCACCATTATCAGATAAAAGGACCCAAAGACAAAAGTCACGATAGATTTTTGCACAGTATTGATCACATCAAATACAAAACTAAGCTGAATGCTCAAATGCCCCTGGCTATCATTTTTGTTCATTTGTTCTTCTATTTACATGGACTAATGGCCTAATGTTCTCTCTTAGTTAGCAAATGGTGTAAATTATATAATATTTGATCATGATTTATTTTCTCAATCTGGAGTCCTTCTTTTATACACAGATCATCCCAAGAGGCCATTTACAACCATGATTCTATGGGCTATAATCACAGCTCCAGGAATGCTAACATGAACTCTTCTCTGCTTTACACTGAATATTCACCAGCATCTGCTATGGGATTAATATAAAAAGATTTTGCCACACATGGCAGCCAATTAACAAACAGTATGTTGATATAGTTTGGGGCTATCCCTTCATCTTTCATGCAGGATCTGTTGTGGAGATATCTCGAGGGGTTTAAATTGCAGTCCTCAGCTTCTCAATTTACATTTGGCCTTTCATTGACTCTTTCTGTCTTAATAGTATACTTTTTCATTTGTATACAAATATTATATGGATGTTAACCGGGACTTCCTCTTGTGTTCTTTGGCTGTTTAGGTTTACAAGGATGAGCTGTTATTTCTTCCAACTGGATTTCTTTAAGTTGAAATTGTTCTGTTAGTAAGGTAAGGTACAGAGGAATGAGCACTATTTTCTTGGGTTTGAGTTGATTTTTCTTTTCTTCTGCATTAGTAGAAATACTTTTATATTTTATGTAAACATTGGTGTTTCAAAGCTCAGTAATGCTGCTGATTATTTAGATTTCACTTCATTCCAATGAAATACCATTATCTTCCACTTCTGAATTAGTTTGCCCGAAATGCATTTTTACTATGCCAATTTTAAGGTTTATTTTCAAATTCCCTTTTCTATGCTGCCTATAAAAGTAGACTGTTACACTGACGTATTTTTAAACATTGAGGTTGGTATAATTTTCCATTGCCTCCCACCACAACATTGACTGTATCATTTATTCCAGTTTTCAAGATTTTAAATTCACCAGTGTCTTACCCCCACTCTCCCTCCTACAGAAGCGGACTTTTGACTTGTGCAAAACTACAAACATGCCAGTAGGCAGGCATATAGCTGTGCGTGCCCAAGACTTAAGTTCTGTCACTGGTTTTATTGGGAGTTGAAAGTGCCAAGAGGTTCGAGTATCAGATTCTTACTAAAAAAAAGAAGCCCACTGTCATTTAAGTATAATCTACGTTCATTGTAGTGGTGGGAACACACTTGCCTCTTTTTCAAGAACTGCAACATTGGGAATTGTTTCCTTTGCCTTTAACCGTTTAAAATTTAGGCACTGGATATAATATAATGTTGTCACCTATGCTCCTTTTACAGATCGCAGAGAAAAAGGGGCATGTGGAGATGCCATGTCACTGCATCTTGATATAGGTGTCTGTAACAAGTAAGATTAATTATTTTTCATGTTGCTGTACTGCTCCTTATGATCTCTAGGCTTGTCATGCCTGCTGATTTACTCTAACCTACTTTTTTACTGTATGTTTTTAAAAAATTCGTTCCTTCTTTTTCCTGTGCCACAGTAAATGGGATTTTTATTTTTTCTTTAGAGTTTAAACCCATCTTGTTGTGACTGAAATAACATTCTAAAGTGAGTATTGCATAGGCATATTTTGGCACAATATTGATTTTATGAAAAATTCTATACTCCTAATTAACATCAAAATTAAATTTGGGTGAAATTTTTCCACCATAAATGAGTATTTGAATTAGTTCAATGTAGGGCTCAATTTAGACATTTTAAACTTTGATAACCAGAAAGAATTCAGACTTTAAATTCTAACACATATCCAAAGCGAAAAAAAAAAAAAAAGAGGCTTTGCTGGAAAGAATTTGAAAAAGTTTATTACCTGAATGGCTCTGCTGATGTGTGCTCTTTTCCCATTGCAAATGGTAGGCAGGGGTAAAAGGAGAGGAAGAAAATATTAAAAAAAAAGGAAGGAGATTAAAAACAAAAGCTAGTATAAGTAAAAAACTGAGAGGTCACCAAAGGGAAAGACTTAGAGAGTCTGTGATCTGGATCCAGTTATCAACCTCCAAAGAAAATAATGAGGTGTTATTATTTTTATTATATTGGAATGAGTAAAATGAGCATCTTTAACACTGTTTATTTATCTCGAAGCTAGGTCCGAGGGGAAATTCTCTGTGAAAACAGAGAACTGGAGCAATCTAAAAGCAAAATGTAAAAGCACTCATTGTTGTATGTGTCTCTGTTTATGTTTATATGGATATGGGCTTGGTTCTATCAGTCTTTAAACTGAGAAGAATTTAGGAAAACACATGAAATGGAAAACTAATCACCAAATATTAACCTCTAAAAGGCTCAGGGAAACTTTTATTTTGAAATAAAACAAAAGTAAAGCTATGTTGCCCTTGGCCTGTTTCATTCTCCTCTTAGCTATTCAATTTTCCTCATTCACTTTTTTTCTTGTGAGTTTTGAAAATGACGAATAACCAAAAAATGGTTCCAACATAGCTTGAGCATTTACTCAGGAGTCACTGGAAGCCTGTGGATACACAAGTCTTGGAGAGAGTACAGAGAATTTTGAACAGCTGTGCCCAGATCCATCTCTGACCCAGGTTCACTGGATGCAGACTGAAGCTCTCTCACTCTCACACTGGGAGGCCAACACACAACATTAAGCATTTCCACTGAGTTAGGGCCAAAATCATACGTGCATTTCATTTCTTATTAAATGTAAAAGGTTAAGCAAAATCATAGTTTTCCTGTCTAATGAAACAACACAGAAGATATTTTAGTTAGCGCAGCTGTAACTGCTAATGAAATATGACAGCAGATAATGAGTGAAATTGTACTTCAAGTCTCAGAGGAGAAGTCTTTTAGGAAGGGGGGAAAAAAAGTCCTCATACAGTTTGTTCAAGACTCTTAAGAAAAACCTACACACAGAGTTATCAGCATTGCCTCATAACAGTGAAAAATAAGAGTAGTCTCGCTGAGACCAAAGAAGCTGAGTAGAAGCCAAGATACCCTTGTATTTTTAACCTTCTCAGGTTTAAGAACTGAGAAATATCAGGGAAGTTTATATGTATATGTTGCCTATCATTTTTATTCTGGTCAGTAGTACTAAGATGCTAATCCCTGTGATGGGATTTCCATTTGGCCATGTGCAGGGAATTTAACTGTAACTGAAGTTATAATTCAACATGTCAGATCAATGATGTCAATGAATGCTGATTTGTCCCAATAGCATTTGTTGTTATTACTGCAATAATGAAGACAGGTGGAATCATTTGATGATGTCTGGGGCGAGAGCCTTTACCAAAGGTTGAGCTGCACTCAGTTACTTTTCTGATAGTGACACAGAAGTTTTCAAAACACTCTGCAATTAGATATTTTACTTTTTTTTTTTAAATCCATTAAGATTATGAGTCAAAGACTGTGACTGTTCATAAGACACCTTTACTTACACTAGGAACAGAGATATTACACTGTTACCTGAGCTGTAAAAACTTAAAGCTGTAAAAACTTAAAATTTTTAATTTGTTTTACCTTTGTCAAGATAACTCTGTATCTTGGTGTTAATTCTTCTGTTATCTGACTGTATTTTGCTCAGTTGAAGTATTTGATTCAAGACTCATTTCAGCAGACATCGCATCACCTGTTTTCTCAGTTATCTTTGAATCAGCCCAATGTTTTATTTATTTTTCTGACGTCCCTTATTCAAAGGTTCAGTGTACCTACACAAAATGTAAAAAATAGTGTGGAAGTCTAACCTATACTAATTTAATATATCAAATAATAATATACTGGTTAACATTTTCTAATTTAAATTGTTATCGCTCATTTTTTAAAATGTCTTTCTGTCCCAACTCTTGTAAGCATTTGAAAAATAGTTTCCAAGTAAGGAAAACCTATTTAATAACCTACAGATCATTAATTTTGACTTTGTGAAACTGTACACTTCAAGATTTTAGAAGATTAATCAGACCTTTTATATCATGTTGTACTGTGATATTTATATGTACAGTGATATGTATATGTATGTTTCAAGATTTAAAAAGGTCTCTCCTGTGATAAAACAGAAAGCTGATGTACTTTTTTTCAATCCTGTTTCTTTTCACTTTGTTTTTTTCTTAAATATCTTTTCTTCATTTGATACCTTCCATGATACCTTGTCACAGAGCACACGCCCCAAAGGATTTCAAAGATTTTCTGAAACTTAAGAATCCAGGAATATGGGAAGATGTGAGTTTTCATAGGAAGAGCCTTGAGGGGTTTAAGTAATGACAAACAAATGGAAAATAACCAAAGTTATAGGATCACTAAATACAAAGTGAAGAATGTGGTTGTATAGTCCTAGACTTCTAGAATGAAGGAAAAGGCAAATGTGTATTTGGAGCTAAACCCTACAGCAAGCTGATGACTTGAAGCTAGGAGAGATTTTTTTCACATCTATTTTATCTCAGCACTCATCTCTTCTATGTTTGAGCTGGAGAGTACTTCTTCCTTCACATTTTACCTTTCTCATGTCAATTTGATGCTGAAAGAATCCAGGCTTTTAAATAACTGATTCATTGTTTTCTCAGCCACAGAATAAACATTAAAGACCAGTTGTGTTTTACATTAAAATAGTATATTTACACAGGGAAATTTACACTCATTGGTTCCTCCTGTGTCAATACATATACACACAAGTGTTCAAAACTTAAGTGCTCTCTGTTAGTTAGAATAGTACAGATTTTTTCCCGGATTGGATGAGCCCCCTAGAGTTTCCAGCACAAACTACTTCTGTATGTGGATTTAAAGGTTTGTTTCTGTCTGCAATTATGCATATCTTTTTGAAATTTGTTTTATATTTGTGATATTCAAATTCAATTTCTCCAGTGTTTGCAGAAAATCAACACACAAAGCACAATCATAGATGAATAAAATAATGTAAATTTTTAACCAAATACTAATAGAAAACTTTTGCCTCGTTCATCAAGCTCTCCTTAGTTTTATTCTTATAAAGAAATACCTTTTCATTTTATTCAGGTTTCTGTGCACTGGAAATTAAAATCTTGACTATGTAGCTGATAACCAGCCCTTTACAAAGTCAACTTTACCTTTCATCTTTTCACCCTTTGAGGTAAAGCATATCTGAGTGGGAAAGCTGAACTAATTCCAAATTAAGGATCCTTCTACAGGAAAAGCATGGTTAAAAAAAAAAAAAAAAAAAAGAAAGAGGTTAAAATCTTACCCTGGGGCTATTAATCATATAGCTGTAGATTTTCATGTATTTTTTTACTCCAAAAGGAAGACTGTGAGCCAAGAAGCTATAGGTAATTATCTGCTCTATAAATTAAGCATTGACTACAATACTCAAAAAGCCCTACAGCTTTATGACATACATTGTTGAAAGTACTGATTCCTATCTACAGATAGCAAAGCGCGTATAGACGTTGAAGATGGAGGCATGTATCTCCAAATCAAATGGAAGCAACTTTATTAAGACTTTTAGCTTAAGCAGGCTCTTGTTCTAACAGCAGTTCCTTCTACATGGTCAGCATCATCCAATTATTTGATCTTAGACTTAACACTGTTCATTCATGTCAACAGCCCTGTGAAACACTGGGTATTCTGTAGGTGCTACAGCTGTCCTAGCCATGAGTGCTAGGACAGTAAGACCACTCTGGTAAGATCCCAGCATTCCATATGCTGTATTGATTCTAGCAGAGTGGCTTGGATCAAGCTGAGGTGGGAACTGTGGCTTTAAAACACGAGTTCTCATATTAGTTGGGAGTAGCTGTAATTTGCTCCACCCTAAACAGTCTATATGTGGTCTTCCGGCTTGCAGCAAATAACCAGCGTAGTCTCCAGCTGGAAAAAATATGTGGCTACCTCTACCCAAGGCAATCTAGAAAGTGCTGCCTCTTAGGTAAAGTTGCAGACACAGTTAATTGTAACAAGGAAAGCAGGGCACGCAGTTGAAGGACACCTCACATACTCCCTACAGCTATACATATATATGGATACATACATCAATGCAATTTTATCTGGATGAAATGATTTGTGTTGGGGCAGCACAATAGGCTGCCAGTGTGTAAACAGTCTCTTAACATTTTGCAGCCCATTATATTTTGCTGCCCAAGGCAACCTCCTGCTCTGTCTGGTTATACAGCCCTGTTTTTATTTTCTGTTGTTGTCAGATATGAGCCTATATATCACTCCCTTCGGCAGAGGCTGGACTCAGCATTGCGGTATGTAACTTAACATCAGCAGCTGTGGTGGCAGGCAGCTACTTAAGGATCCTGCTGGCCAGTAGAAAGTTACTGGGTGAAAAACAAAAGGAAAATAACACTAATAAATAGACAAAACATGTGAATAATATGCTTTACTAACTACTCTCATTTCTATAAATAGGACATGTGGGTAATAAAAGTCTATTTCCCATGCCCCATGCCTGAAGTGCCATTTGTGAAGGACCAGCCCAGAGTTGGCAGCGATTCCAAATATGTTGTTTTCATGTCAGCAAGTCCATTTTGGGGATTAAAATGACCTTCCCAGATGGGGAAGCATTTGGTACTTCCCAAACCTGCAGTCAAAAGGATTCTGAATGCAAACATGAAATTCAAAGGATGAGCAAGCATTGGTTTGGACAGTAAAATAGGCAGATTAGCCAAATGACACAGTCCTTGTGCTCAGAAATATTGAAGCCTTTACAGGGAAGCTGCTACTAAAATGAATCATCTGCTAATTGTTAACACGTGCTGTGACACCACTGCTATCTACTGTTATAAATGTGACAAAAACATGGTGTCTTAAGATGTATGGGCTAATATGTCATCCTTTTTCATCTTTAGCCATGCACCGCAAGTATCAGAGCATCCTATCTGTAATATATTGATATAAATGAAAAAGCAACATAAAAAATGAGAAATAAGTATTTTTATGGAGAGATAATATATTGTGCATTGGTGGAGAAATCTCATGTATGTAAACACGAAGCTGAGCGGGACATATTATCATCATACAATGTTAATATTAATTAGTTTGAATAGTTTTAGCTAGGCATTTAGCCAAAACTCAGGACCCCGTGGGCTGTTTGTTGGGAGGAAAAATTGAGTCAGGAGTGTCTCAGATGTAATCCTGTTTGTTTCCAAAGGAACCTCAAGTCCTACTTCCCTCAAGACAGCAAGAATCAAGCAGCAGAAGACAGTTTCTGTACTTGCAGTTGTGCGCTCCTTTCAAGCCAGCACTTAGCACTCAGTGCCACACAGGCTCTGTGCTTCGGTGACTGTGCCTCCACTGCTCTTACTACTTCCACATCATTTCCCCTCTTTCTTCCTCACATGCACAGACATTTGCTTCGGTGCAATTAGTTCCCAGCCTATGGGTGAAACGACATGGGGCTGTGTCACTGAAGGAGGTGCTGTGGGCTCTCGTCCCTGCTTTTAAGCTCTGTAGTGAGGAAAGGAACTCCATAGCTTCTTCCTACTAGTTTAAGATGTTAACAGCTACAGTTACTGACAATTCTCTTAACTTTGACTGAAAATCCTCTTTTACCATTTTTTTTCTAATGAACTCATGATTTTTGACTACCTCTGCCCAAACTGTTATACTTTGAGGTCTATGATATGGATGGTGCATGTCCTCATTAGAAGTTAACAAGTTTCATGTTGGGTATGCTGGAACTTCAGCGCTAAAAATCAGTTCTTGGCCTTGAAAGTATTTGCTGTTGTTTTCAAAACTGCTGGATTTACACCAAGGTCAAGGAGAAATATTTCTTCCAAAGCTGGAAACATTTTTGAGTTTCCAATCTCTGCAGAACCTTTTCATTTGAGAATTTTAAATTTTGTCTAATGTTTCTGGTTTAAGAACTACGTTAGTCACCTCGAGCCTTCCAGATAGTAAAATGCCCTTGATAATATTTTATTTGAGGACATGATTTCTAAATTATTTTTTATTAATTACATCCCTACAGATACTTCCAAATTAACTTCTGGTTTTGCTGGCATCAAAATGCATTTTTTTTGCCACTAACTTCAGTGTGAACAGGACTTGATTGTCTCCTGTAAACTACTTGTAACTCTGAGGAAAAAGTGATAGAAGGGAAGGGAAGGG
>VZSZ01004373.1:188522-202405 GCA_013398815.1 Ibidorhyncha struthersii | reverse complement strand
AAGGGGAAGGGGAAGGGGAAGGGGAAGGGGAAGGAAGAAAATTAACAAGAAAGTAAAAGGTAGAAAGGAGGCAAGGAGAGAGGGGAGGAATGAGGAACTCGTTTATGTGAACACATCCAGTCTCTCACTGAACCCATACAAATAGTGGGTGTCAGAATATATGATTTTGTTATTTTGTTGGTAACCCTCCCTTCTACCACCTTTCAGTTTAACAATAAAATGCCTCAGAACAGCTAGCAGCACTTCAGCCAAATTCTCAAAAGTATTCAGACACCTAATTCTTTTGGAAATACATTAATTAAAATGCCTAAAGACATTTAAGGTCTCTTTTTAACTTCACATCTGGTAAGTTCATGTCAGTGGAGTGCAATTCAGGACAAAACTGTACATCTTCTGAACTTTCTGGCATTGTATCTTTAAAATGCTTACCTTGAATAAAACCTTCGCACCTCCAATAGAGTGTGTGCACGTGCATCTGAGTGTGCACGACTGTTTTATTTCTTTTCTGCTACTCTCAGCATGAAGAGTCAAGGGAGCTTCTGTAAATACAGTCCTACTTGCAATAGAGGCTCAGGAACAAACACTGCCCTGCAGTCTTCTGCCTGAGGCACTAGTTTTGGCTTTAATTACTATAGCAACAAGAGTCTACCTATTCAGAAAATAGCTGGCAGTGGCTTGGAAAGGACACTGAAAATCTTTTGAGCAAATAAAAGATATAAAGAACAGTTTTCTCTACGCAATAGCAGCAGCCTTCCTAAGAGGCTACTACAGGTGGCTGAAAATTTCAGTCAAACTTGGTTTTAAGGGAGAACAGATTTTGATGGATCTCTGCCACCCGCCCTGAAATGCACATTCTTTCTGGGGGGGGGAAAAAAAAAGGTGTGTTTTTACAAAAGTCTTCTCAGTCTCCTCATGGGAGTTCACTGTTGGGTGACAAATGCCTCTCTTCTCTTTTGTAGACAGGATTCTCCATTCTGAATTCACCATGGCACGTATTTTTAAGACATATGTGGTGACTTATGGATTTCATAGCACGTGATGGTCAACAAGCTGATATAGGATAACATGCAAAAGGCAGCTGCAGTGTAATTTCCATGGAATTCTTCAATATTACTGAATCCAAATGTGCAGTTTACAAGATTAAACTAAAGGACTATGACAAACATTTTCAAATATGGGAAAAAAGAAATCTACTTTTGATATTTTCCTAAAAATCTAAATTTCTTCTGGGAAATGCTGGCCAAGATTGCCACCATTCTCTGTTTACTTATGTGGATTCCCATTTTAATATGCCCATTTTGAAGGTTAATTGCAGCTATCCAACCACTGCTCTCTAAGCCTTGGAGAAAATTTCATACGGGTCCCCACCTCCTAAAGAAGCTGAGATGTGATAAATGCATAAAAAATCAGTTTAAAACTGAACTCTTCGTAAATAAGCCTTTTGTAATTTTAACTAAGGCTGAAGTTGCATTTCTCTCGCTTCCTTTACCAGAAGAGCTGGTAGAAACTCTACCAGAACTGGTATAAGAAGACCTACTTTCTCCCCTTCACAGTTCATTCCCATCCCTGTGCTGTCATCTCCTAACTCTCATGTGTTCCTCTGTAATTGTCCTGTTGGGTATGCAGACAAAAGGGTTAAAAAGCAAGTCTGTCAGCATAGCTGATGGCAAGCTGCAACACAGACGTGGAAACAGGCAGCCAGTGAGAGAGAAGTTACACTTTCAGACACTTGCTGCCGAGATACTGTGAAACAACACCCTGATATGTGAAACTCCTCAAACTTGGCCTGAGTCCCCCTTCCATGGAGAAGACTGCCTTGTGGACAATATTATTTGCAACAAGACCTTTCTGAAACCACTACATTTTTGGTTTGCCAGTTGCAGTGAGGATCTAATTAAGACATTTTAAGTGTTCTGTCCCTTTTTTAAAACTTCCATGATAATTCTCTTGCTATTCCCATATATTTTCTGCATTCCTTGGAACTAAAGCAGAAGCAGGAGGTGTGGGTCAAGACCTGAGGCTGATACATCAGTGACCCGTTGGAGAGATGCTGCAGAATTCTTCCTCATACACCTGTGCTTACGCACAAGTGAGTGAGCTCTTCAAAAAGGAAATGGTGAAAACCAGTTTATCCACATTTGTATTTTTCATTGCCAACACGTTTAAAGCTTCAAGACAATATGACACAGAGAAGACATACATAGACTATGGGGGAAAAAAAGCTTTATTTACCGTTAAATAGTGAATTGAACACTTGCCACTCAGTAATTTTCTGTAATGTTGAAGCTGAAGTTAAAGCATGGTGTTTCATTAGCAGTCACATGAGGCTAAGCTTTATTACAAAATTAAGAATTCAAGGCAGTCATCTGATCTAAAGCCTTTGATGAAGCTATGAATGATACCCACAAGTCCTGAAACATACAGCTGCTACAGACATCCAAAATGAATCCCTTCCTAAACTGTTCACAGTATTTTGTGATGATACATACATTTGTAAAAGGAACAGATGAGAAAAATGTGTCCCTCAGAATGGCCCTAAAATTTTTGTTCTAAGCATACATTGCCTTCATCAAGGCTGCCTATATCTTAAATTAGCCAGGGGCCACTGGTACCTTTGTACTTTGCTACTGGAGGTGAATACACTCTGGGAAATTTAAAACATATGGGAGGAAAGCACTTTTTTTATTCCTTGGTCAGTTCCCTTTTTAAAGATGCGTCTAGCATGAGTTTTATTACCCTCATATCTCTCATTTTTATTATGCTTAGAAACAGCCAGGCCACAGAGCAAGAGAATGGTTCTCTGATGTGCTTTTCCATCACTTCCTCACTGCCCTTTGTTCGTATAACATTCTTTTCCTATGACAGTGCTCCGCATCTCTATCATTTCCACATTCCAGATTCTACATCTCCTCCACACTACACCTTTTTAATTCCCATAATAAAACATTTGCCTTATGTGAATGCTATGTTGGAGGTTTTATTGTTTATTAACACTATAGGCAATCATTCATTTCTACGTTTATAGGACTTGAACATAAGTCTTCAACAGGGTACTTAGGAAACCAAATGAGAAATGTTAGAAAGGGCAGCATGGTTGCCAAAAAATAATTAATCAATGCACAGAATACTTACATAGAGATAACAGGAAAAATGTCGGATGTGCAGTGGTATCTTCAACATTAAACTCATTCTGTTTAGAGAATAACATTCAGCATTTACATGTGCTGAATACCCAATAGCTTTTCTCTGTCTCTGCTTGCCTTCCTTACCCCCCTGCACAACTGCCTCTTGGGCCACCTCCACCATCCAGCCTGAATAGACAATGTGTAATAACATAAGTGATAATCTCTGACACATTTAGAACTACATTCCATTCCTCCCTATGAAGAAAAACCAGCGTAAATTTTTCTTTTATCTACTGGAATAAGGAACAAGCCATCCTAGAGCTGACCATCATAGCTGAATCCAGCTTGAGGGAGACTAGCAGATCAATACTCTATGGGAATTCTTTTCCATTTAATCCCTTCTTGGTCAGTAAAATGCTGCTAAAATTAAGGCTTCTATTTTTAGGGCTTTTCCCTACTGGAGAGAGAGAAAGGAACATTCAAAATTAATTCAGCCTGTCTAAGATCTGATCTGTCCTTAATGGTCTTCCTTAGTGCCCATAGACCAGAATCCTAATTGGGCATATGTCCAGAGAGAGATGGGATGAAGCTGGTTTCCAGTTTTGGAAGAGTCCAAAAGAGGAAACTGAAGAGCCTTTCATTAATGTTTTCCCTTCTGGCTAATGTTACAATTTTTGTGAAATTATTTTACTGTGGGGAGTCTCAAAATTCTAGGTGCAATTTTGCCTCTCACCTTGTTTTTCTTGTCTCACAGATTTGCTAGGTAAGGACTTTTTTTGGTTAAAGGGTTATACAACTCTTAGTTTTCAGTACTTTGTTCAACAATATGAAAAACACGTTATACTTTGGTCCTATTACTGATCAGTACTAGTCTAGGTATCTGACCCTTAGGGAAAGTATGTCATGCAGGTATTTGAAGTCCCCTCATGTATGTTCTTGAGGAGGGGAAGAACATCTTCGGTCAGAGGCTTGTCAAGCTCTCGAAGAGGGCTTTAAACTAGGGTCACTGGGGGAGGGGAACCACAATCCGTCCCACTCCTACCAATATGGTGCCAATACCAGTAATAGATGTCCAGAGCCTGGAGAAGGGTTGCAGGTCAGCAGGAGAGCACCTGGAGTGCAGCACGAAAGAAAACTAGCCACTCCAGCCAGTAAGTCAGGTTCATTGAGGGCCCAACGTAAATGCCTCTGTGCAAATGCACATAGCATAGGGACCAAAAAAAAGAGGAGTCAGACACGTGTGCATGCCTGCAGGGCTATGATCTTATTGGCATCAAGGTCCCTTCTAACCCAAACTATTCTGTGATCACAGAGACGTGGTGGGATGGCTCCTATGACTGAAGTGCTGGAACGGAAGGATACAGGCTCTTCAGGAAGGACAGGCAGGGAAGACAAGGAGGGGGTGTCACCCTCTATGTCAAGAACAGGCTAGTGTGCACGGAGCTCCACCTGTGGACAGATGAGGAGCCGACCGAGAGTTTATGGGTCAGGATTAAAGGGAGGGCAGGGACAAGTGATGTTACAGGGGGGGTCTGCTACAGGCCACTCGACCAGGAAGACCAAGCAGATGAGGCCCTCTATAGACAGATAGGAGCAGCCTCATGTTCACAAGCCCTGGTCCTCATGGGGTACTTCAACCACCCCAATATCTGTTGGAGGGACAACACAGCAGGGCATAAGCAATCCAGGAGGTTCCTGGAATGCATCAATGATAAATTCCTCTCCAAGTGACAGAGGAGCCAACAAAGAGAGGTGCCATGCTGGACCTTGTCCTCACCAACAAGTAGGGGCTGGTGGAGAATGGGAAGGTCAAGGGCACCCTTGGCTGCAGTGATCATGAGATGGTGGAGTTCAAGATCCTTAGGGCGGCAAGGAGAGCACACAATAAGCTTGATACCTTGGACTTCAGGAGAGCAGACTTTGGCCTCTTCAGGGATCTGCTTGGCAGAGTACCATGGGATAATGCCCTGGAGGAAAGAGGGGCCCAAGGAAGCTGGCTAATATTCAAGGACCACCTCCTCCAAGCTCAGGAGGAATGCATCCCAACAAAGGGGAAGTCAGGCAAAAACACAAGGAGGCCTGCCAGGATGAACAAGTTGCTCCTGGACAGTCTCAAACACAAAAAAGGAAGGTGGAAGCAAGGACAGGTATCCTGGGAGGAATACAGAGAAATTGTCCAAGCAGCCAGCGATCAAGTTAGGAAAGCCAAAGCCCAGTTAGAGTTAAATCTGGCCATCAAGGGCAACAAGAAAAGCTTCTATAGGTATGTCAGTGACAAAAGGAAGACTAGGAAAAATGTGGGCCCTCTCAGGAAGGGAACTGGAGACCTGGTCACCTGGGACATGGAGAAGGTTGAGGTATGCAACAACTTTTTCGCCTTGGTCTTCACTGGGAAGGGCTCTAGCCACACCACCTGAGTTGCAGAAGGCAAAGGCAGGGATTGGGAGAATGAGGAACCACCCACTGTAGAAGACGACCAGGTTCAAGATGATCTGAGGAACCTGAAGGTGCACAAGTCCATGGGACCTGATGAGATGCATCTGCGAGTCCTGAAGAAACTGGTGGATGAAGTTGCCAAGCCACTGTTCATTATATTTGAGAGGTTGTGGCAGTCTGGTGAAGTTCCTGCTGTCTGGAAAAGGTGAAATTTAACCCCCATTTTTAAAAAGGGAAAAAAAGAAGACCTAGGGAGCCACAGGCTGGTCAGTCTCACCTCTGTGCCCAGCAAGATCATGGAGCAGATCCTTCTGAAAACTCTTCTAAGGCACATAGAAAATAAGGAGGTGATTGCTGACAGCCAACAAGGTGTCACTAAGGGCAAATCATGTCTGACAAATTTGGTGGCCTCCTACAATGGCATTATTTGGTGGATAAGGGAAGAGAAAGCAACATTTTCTACCTGGACTTGTACAAGGCATTTGACGCTGTACCCTGTGACATCCTTGCCTTTAAATTGGAGAGACATGGATTTGATGGATGGACCACCCGGTAGACAAGAATTGACTGGATGGTCACACTCAAATAGTGGTGGTAAATGGCACGACGTTGAAGTGGTGAGCAGTGACGAGTGGCGTTCCTCAGGGGTTGGCACTGGGACCACTACTATTTAACATCTTTGTTGGTGACATGGATGCCGGGATTGAGTGCACTCTCAGCAAGTCTGATGACGACACCAAGCTGTGTGGAGCAGTCAACATGCTGGAGGGAAGGAATGCCATCCAGAGAGACCTTGACAGGCTTGAGAAGTGGTGCTGTGCAAACCTCATGAAGTTCAACAAGGCCAAGTGCAAGGTTCTGCATGTGGGCCAGAGAAATCCCAAGCACAAATGCAGGCTGGGCAGAGAATGGATTGAGGACAGCCCTGAGGAGAAGGACTTGGGGTGGATGGATGAGAAGCTCAACATGAGCCGGCAATGTGCGCTTGCAGCCCGGAAGGCCAAAAGTATCCTGGGCTGCATCAAAAGAAACATGGCTAGCAGGTTGAGGGAGGTGACTCTGCCCCTTTTCTCCTCTCTGGTGAGACCTCACCTGGAGTACTGCATCCAGCTCTGGAGCCCCCAGCATAGGAGAGACATGGACCTGTTGGAACAGGTCCAGAGGAGGGCCACAAAATTGATCAGAGGGCTGGAGCACCTCCCCTATGAAGGCAGGCTGAGACTGTTGGGGTTTTCCAGCCTGGAGAGAGAAGGCTCTGGGGAAACCTTATAGCAGCCTTTCAGTACTTAAAGGCAGCCTACACAAAAGGTGGAGAACTCTTTTTCAAGGCATGTAGTGATAGGACAAGGGGTAATGGCTTTAAACTGAAAGATGGTCGATTTAGATTAGATATTAGGAAGAAATTTTTCGCTCTGAGGGTGGTGAGGCACTGGAACAGGTTGCCCAGGGAAGTTATGGATGCCTCATCCCTGGAAGTGTTCACAGCCAGGTTGGATGGGGCTTTGAGCAACCTGGTGTAGTGAAAGGTGTCCCTGCCCATGGCAAGGGGGCTGGAACGAGATGATTTTTAAGGTCCCTTACAACTCTAATCATTCTATGTTTTTTTTATTCTATGTGTAAATATCATTATTAACAGTTTGCCTTGTGTAACACACATTTTCAGTGCTACAAAATGCACTGCAGCACGATGTCTAAATGAATGGATTAGAAGAAAGCAGAGGGGTGTCTATAGAGTAACATAACAATTGTTGGAGTCTTACCATTTCCACTAAATATAGTCTTGAGGACAGCTCTCCTGTGAAGGGATTTCACATATTTTCTTTGTTCACAGAATCACAGAATAGTCAGGGTTGGAAGGGACCTCTGGAGATCATCTAGTCCAACCCCCCCGCCAGAGCAGGGTCACCTACAACAGGTTGCACAGGACAGTGTCCAGGCGGGTTTTGAATGTCTCCAGAGTGTTCGAGTGTTAGTTATAGAGATGGGTAAGTGACTCATAACATATTGTGCAAAAATACTCAAATATTTACATGGCTTCCCTGGTAGATTCTTAGAATTCCTAGAAAATTCTTAGAAAACTTACACCTAATATAATAACTAACTTAAATCATCAATTGATTGTTGTTAACTTTCAAATATGTTCTATATTAGCCAGCTCATATAACTTGGAGCAGAACCTTTCTCCATTGACTTGCATAAATTATGGGTTTACTAACAGAACATTTCATTCTTTTTCATTCATTTCTCATGTTTTCTATGAATATAGTAACAAATTAACTGTAGTGGCAGGAATATACTCCAGAAAATGAGGGGGTTTTGTAAGCTCTTAGTTGTATTACTGTAACACTGAGAAGCTGCTATGGATACTGCAACCCTATTGTGGGATAGAAGCTGTAGGCATTAGAAACAAATAGCAAAATATTTCAAATTAAGCAGGGAAAAGTGAAAACTAAAGTTATATTAACGAGCATACCGATCAAAATCCAACCCTCATAGTTTTCCTCATCACTTTAACTTTTCATGACTAAAACTTTTCAGATTTCAGGTTTCAAAAATATACTAGGATATTTCCACAGGTTGTTTGGCAGGTTATGGATTATCACCAGAAATAACGAATAACCTTGCCAATGAACATGTGAAAGTAAAGACCTTGTTCAAATAATGTGAGGGAAAAAAGCTACAGTTATTTAAATTAATTATTAATTGATTCATTAATCATCATTTGATCCCTCCATTTTCTTTTCTGCTTAAGTTTTGCTGCCTTCAGAAAGCGAAACTACTCTTAGGTGTCATATCACACCATAGATGCAGATACTTTGGGTGTCGATGTGTATTTAGCACTGTCTCTGCCAAAGGCAGCAGGAGCTTTGCCGTTACTGTTTAAGATAGCATTGTTCCACACACTTTTGAGGGAAGCAGAAGAGAGCTTTGGCGCACCCCATGAGAGTGTGCATCACAGCACGCAAGGTCTATTGGCTTGGTATAGACTTGCCACAGTAGAGCATCTGTCATGCAGTCTGACTATGGGTGACGGAAAGGGAGGAAGTGTATCTTTTCTTCCTGAACACTCTCCAGGATGCCATGCACACACAGCTCCTTACTTATTAAGCATGTTCCTGTGTGTTTCAAATCAGTGGATTGGGGGAAAAGGAGTTTTGTGATAAAAGACATTTTCCACACTGCCTCTCCTCTCTGTTTAACCGAGAAATACTGAGCAATCACCTCCAAAACAGGGTGTGTTTTTACTGCCTTTTGCCAGTCCATGCTATTATTTAGCAGCAATTGTCATAAATGATGTGATATCTGCAGCAGACATGGATCCACTAGGAAAAGCCAGGAGATCACAAAGACCTCCAGATAGCATTCTTATACAGTAATATATCTATATCAGTACATCACGCTGTGAAATATGTAAGAAATCTTGTGCCGTTGGTTGAATGAATAGTCCAGACTCTGGTGCAACTTTTCCAAAAATCGATATATAACAATCAAGACTCTTAATAAAATAAAACTAAACAGATATTAAGGCACCATACTGAAAAAATTATAAACATGTTGATTCATAAAATAAACTATAAAAAGTATTGTTGGAATACATATTTGGAATTATTTTCTTGAATTCATCTATATTTTTTATATTCCAGTGGAGAAACACCAAGAATTATCCATATTCAGTGCAAATGCATGCTTACAAGGGGTCTAGAAATAGTTCATATCAGGAAACTTAAGGTCCCGCCATACAGGTCAACCATTATCTGTTTTAAATTGAAAGCTTAAAATCTGTAGAAAGCAGCATAGTCACTAGAGAAATGCAGGCACATGGTCCCCATGGGACTAACTGAATACAAATCCTGAAAAAAATAAATAGATCTTTATGACAACAGTGAAATTCAACAAGTCATCACTACTCTGAAAGAGTTTTAATTTTCTTTATTAAAAATATACATAGCATGTCACTGAAAAATATGTCAATAATCATATTTTGGTGACAAGGGTTTAAACAGAAACGTAGATCATCTCTTTTATGCTAAAAGAGCTAAGATAAGGAAGGAAGATTGCTTCAACAAAAATTAGTTCCCAACCAAATTCTCTGTAGTAACTCTGTACTGGGGCAACTTTTAAGCAAAGTACTACTGATCAGGAAAAAATAAATCAAGTGGTAGGTTACATACACTAATAAACACTCATCACAATACCTCACACTCCCTAAACTAGCATGAAAGGATAGCTGAATGGCAAATCATGAGCTACTTCAGAAATGAAGAACGGATGGTTTTCTGTAATCCTCCTAACATTCTAATGCACTGAAAGGCTGAAGAATAGAGGTCTTTTTGTGAACTTTAGCTAGCCATTACTCATTAATAAACAAATTGCCTTGTATTACTTGTGCTTAGTGACAGAAATATATAAATATATATAGTGAGATAAAAAATAATCAAAGTACACCTGGTTATTATTTGTAAAGACTTAACTGTAAGTTTTTAATGATTAATTTATCTGGCATCTAATACCTTAATAGATCATGAGAAACATCAAGGGAGGAATGTGGTACTGCATTTTTAAAGTCTCTTTTGCTCTCTCTGAATGATAATAGGCATGGAAGCTATCATTAGTCTTGTTAGATGATGGTTCCTTTAGGAATCTCTTATGTGTTACCTTTTAGAGGGAAGGTCAGAGAAAATCCCCCTGGGAGTTCCCTTGCAGGATACAGCTAACACAAGCGTAAACTGTATGGAAATGGCTAAATTATCTTTAGAGAGACCTTGGTCTTTCACATCAATCAGACCTTTCTGAACTAGTAAAACAGATAAGCATCCTGCTTTTAAGAGTGTTACTATCCATATATTCGTCATGACCACCACAACAAATTTTGAATAAAAAGACCGTTGTCTTACTTTTCTAGTCTGTTGGTAAATGCTAAAGGTAGGTGCAATTTATTTTAGTAAGAGCTACATGAACTGTTAGTAGAAAAATGTAATGTTTAAGGTTGTAGTTAAAATCCAGAGAGTCAGGAAACATAAAATTTAATGCTAGAAGAGCAACCCCAATGTTACCACTGCGCATATCTTGTATATTTTATGGTATAGATTTTACAGCACAATCAATAATCTATTAAGCTTCACATTTAACAAGGTAACAGGATTACAAATGGAGTATTTATAGAATACGATCAGTAATTGTTGAAAACTTTGTGAATTTCTCGACTTTTCTTGACTTTGGCTATATAAACTTGACATTCTGTATTCAAAATCATTTTAGTTTTGAAGATTTTGGGGGGATAGCCTACTCCCAGTGTTTGCTTTATTGTTTTTTCTTGTCAAATATAATTTTTAGCTTCCTATGCCACTAGAAAAAAGGCATGGGAAAGAGGGAAAGAGAGCTTCATGCTCATCTGCTCTTTTTGTCCTATTAGAACAGCTTATGTGGGCTAGAAAAGAAAGTAGCAATAGCTCATTTGTATTTTGTCCACAGTGACCGTAAGCCTGCTTTGGTAAAAGAATTTTAAATGATAATTTAGAATTTTCACTGACACACAATCTAGATGAAACTCTGGACAGACTCTACAAAGTAGGCACACACCAGAACTGATAGAATGAAGAATAATTTTCCAATAAAAATCACAGTTTTGGCAATGAGCAAGCTTTCCCTAGGGACATTCTGATTTTGCCTTAAGCTTTCATTTTTTAAAGTTCTGCACAATAGCAATTTCAAACAACAATCCCAAATTTCACTCGTCTTTACACTCAACATGTGAGATATTACCAATCTGCATAATCTAGGCATCCAGGCATTGCAGAAGAAATAATAATTAATTCCTTTACCAAATACCTCAGGGCCATACTCAAATGCTATTACGGCAC
Organism: Ibidorhyncha struthersii; assembly: GCA_013398815.1. Taxonomy (NCBI): domain Eukaryota; kingdom Metazoa; phylum Chordata; class Aves; order Charadriiformes; family Charadriidae; genus Ibidorhyncha; species Ibidorhyncha struthersii. The sequence continues at coordinate 190,983 of VZSZ01004373.1, read as the reverse complement.
CCAAGGGGAACTTAGACATGTACAATCAAGGTGATGCATAATTTGAGCCAATAAATATCCAGGGCTCCCCACTGCCTTCTGGGAAATAATGAGGAATGCTGGACAGCCCGCACAGGCTTGCATGAGGAACCCTGCATGCGAGGCATAAAGGGCTTCTTTTATGAAATCTTGGTTATTAGCCCATCTGTTTTATAAGAGTAACTTTCATTTACAGAATAAATTAACTTTCAAAAGAAGCTATACTTTCTGAAGATAACTGTGAACTTATTTCACGGTGTACCCCTACTTTCTCCCTGTTGACTCCTGCCCTGTGAATTTATTGAGTACCTTCATATTTATTGGGTATTATGGTTATGTTGGCAAGATTGCCAACATAAGGGTATGGTTGGCGCTACTCCAAAGGTATGATATGAGTAAGGTAATTGCTAATTATTGTACCAGGCAATGCTGGGATACATCAGAGAACTCCTAGTCTGAGAATCCCACCAGCATTTAAACATGAAATGTCCCTGAAAGCTCTTGCTGTTATAGTTCAGGAGGTCTTTGTCTGTTTCCAACCACTCTTTGCTGTTACACTTTTGTCCATGCTCTTTGGCAATAAATGAGATGTTTCTGTAAAAAATCTTGGTGCTTCCCAGGAAATAAGAAGTTTTGGGCATCTGATTTATTTCTTACCTAAAGTAGCCCTAAAATTCTAAAACCCCCTTTTCTGAGATTCTGTGTTTAAAATAATATAATCTTTGCATAAGTGGCAGTAATAAGCTTCTCCAAATCCACTGAACTCAAACCATCTTGCATAGTTCTCCATGTCTGAGATTCATTTTGGATTCCTTAATTCAATTCTCGCCATATCCTGGCACGTTCTCTTTCCCCTTTTCTCATTCAATATTTTTAAGGGTATCTTTTCTCTACCACTCCATGAGGTGATGGCTGTTATAAGTTTTTTTTCCACAGCCTAGCAAGGCTCACAGCAATGACTAAAAAAATCTCTCACTGGATTCTGTAAGATATGTTATAAGCAAGCTAAAAAACTATTGAAGTCGAAAAGTAAATATAAGTCCAGTCCAGTGTTAAACTAAAATTAACTTACTGATCAATATCCTCTTCTCAACAGTTCCCTGGGATGGAAATATATCCAGGTGTGGATGCGGAAATGAGGATGACAACCTCTCTTCCTAAAATGTCAGTTCCATCCCATAAACCTTACTTCTTCAGGAAATCTTATGTGACACAGATTACCTACTTATAAGGGAAGAGTATATCCACAGAAATTTCCCCAAGAAAGATGTCCCAGGACTCTGGCTTTGGTGATTTCTATCCTATTTGTATGGCTATTCAGGTACAGATATGTTGCTCCCAGCAAATCTTCCCAGTGGTTTTCCAGACTTGCACTCACAAGATGGATACACATGTGCCTGTGTGCTCAAAACACAGACCTTTTTGTCTCAGGAGGCAGGCACCAGGACGACATTTACTTGTCTTTCCCCTTTTTTTCATCCCTCTACCTCAATTTTGCTTCTTCATTTAAGCTTCTCTGTGACCACCTCTGTATGTTAAATGGCCTTCCTTCAAATTAATTTCTCCTGAGCTCTAGCTTGACTCTTTCTTGTATATTTCTACGAGTTTCAAATTTTCCTTTTTAATTTTCCAGTTTTTAGAAAACATTTTTTTTCTCTACCTTTTAATTAGCAGCTGTCTTCTGTTAAGCCTTCTGTCTTCAAGCTGTATGTGATCTGTGAGGTAATTATCGTTTATTGTCAGGGTCTTGGCTATTGGTTATTTTGTCTGCTTCTCTGGCCAAGTAACATATTTTCTATAGCTTAAAAATTAGGAATAGAAGAAACCATGAAAGACACGTTTTTCCTCATTTCCACAATAGTCTTCTAATTGGCTTAGCCAAATGTGAATTTGGCCAGTCTCTCCCAGTTAAAAAGAAAATAAAGCTCCTTTGAATTAGGAGTTCATCTTTGGGTCACAATAGTGAACTCCCTGCTAGGTCTTACACTAACACGATACAGACATGGATGAACTCTTTTGGAGCCAGCAGCTTTAGACTTTAGAGTCATAGGTGAGTTCCCAGCACTAAGCTCTCCCCCAGTTTATGGCTCTGGAGTGAACTCTGCTTCTTTTTTTTTTTTCCCTCTGAATGAACCTATTGTCTCTCTCATATCTCTACCTCTTCTTCTTGTTAGGCATTTGCATGACATGCTGGTCATTAACTCTGCCCACAAAGGACGGTTCTCCACTTCTAACAAGAAGACTTGTTTCCCTCTTTCTGGTCTTGGTGTGGGAATCTGCATATGATGTCAAAAGGACTGTTCTGCCAGAGAAGGTTGCTGATGTGGAAAAGGAGAAAAAAGGAGAAAAGAGAAGGGAAAACCCAGGAAAACTGGAAAAAGAAAAAAAAGGAGGGGGAGGGGAAAAAGGGGGAAAAGGGGAAAAAAGGGGGAAAAGGGGAAAA
>VZSZ01004373.1:106179-188421 GCA_013398815.1 Ibidorhyncha struthersii | reverse complement strand
AAAGAAAGAAGGAAAAAGAAAGAAGGAAAAAGAAAGAAGGAAAAAGAAAGAAGGAAAAAGAAGGAAAAAGGAAAAAAAGAAGAATCATTTACCATTATGATCCTAAAAAAAAGTTCTCTTAAAAGGACTCAAATACAGAAACTCTGCTTACCAATCAGTGAACTCACAGAAAAATGTTATTCCGTGTCTTTCACTTCCGCTTAGGAGAACATGAACCCAAGATCCAAACAGGATCTCCTACAGTAATAGGGTATCCTTGACGTGGAATAGTGCTGTTCAGGGGATAACCCCCAAATTCGGTTTCTTTTTCATGGACACCAACAATAAGTGCCGTTTATCTATTGAGCTCCAGGATCAGTCTGGTCCTGACAACGGTGCCTTTTCTCCTGATACTTTTTCTTGAGATTCCCTATGAAACTGAAATCAAAATAATTGTCATCCATCAAGACTGGATGAAATTATTTTGGTTCCAGCACAGATGCCCAGACTTTGCCTCGAGTCAAAATTTGCTACCATCAGGTCTTCATTTGTTCAAATAGGGTCCAAGATTGAGACCATATGAAAATTATTATTAAATAAGGATTACTAATATCTCTTAATGTGGAAAAAAATGTAATCAATAAATAAAAAGAAGAGCTAAAGTAAATCTTACTCTGTAAGAAAAAGAGGAAGTCACCCAGTTTTCCTTGTAATGTCATATTATTGCACAACTGTAGCTGTTTTATTTATTTTTTCCTAAATTATCAATTAAAAAATAATTAAAATGCCATTATCTTCTGCTGTGCCAGCTTAGAATGGGGTTGTGTCTTAATACAAGAAAAACCCATTATTTTTTAGTGATGGCAGCTTCTACATTACATCAACATTGTTTTCACTAAGATTTTCTGTTAAAAGTATTCTTGCTTTTTCAATGACAAAATTTAATATTAAGCAATAGCTTTCTCACTCATCATGTAGAAGGCCAGGTATGTTTTACTTTCGGATTGTTATACAGTTCATTGAATTAGAATTGTGTCAACATATAACTTAATGTGGAATACTGTTAAATAGTCAAATAACCTTACCTCTATCTAAGCCCCATTTTTAGTAAACAAAATTGTATAGTGCAAACCCTTTTGTATATTTGCAAATACAACATAAAGGCTCTTCTTCCTCTGATATTTATAACTTCTCTTATATGTACTGCTATTGTTTCCTTAAAATTATGTTTAAGTGGATATCTGAAATGCAACCAGAATCTGCAATTTAGCGTCAAGTAAATCAGAATATTCAGTGTAAAGATTTAAGGTGCAGCTGTTTCTGCCATTCATTTGGGTAATCACTGGACATAAATTTATACACCATGAAAAGCTTTATTCATGTTCATATGGTGTGAAAATTGAAAGAAAAACTCTAAATTAATTACCTTTTTAAACAAAGCAATTTAGATTTATCACATCCAGCAAGGGAATTTGTTCACATATTATAAAGCTTCTGTGAAATACACAAATGAAATATGAGTTAGGAAAAAGGGTTTACGCTCTGTAGAGACTTTAAGATGTGAAAAGCAAATTAACTGCCCCTGACTTCAATCAACATGCTCTTATGAGTTTGGGTAAAGTCTACCTGCAGCAGCAGCCTGGTGCCCTGAGGAGGCTCCAGAGGAACACGGAGCGGCACAAGCCTTTGTCTAGAACCACCTGAGACATTCCCATCCCCAGCAGCAACTTTTAGAATATGGACTTCAGCTGCCGAGGTAACATATTATTATTTTTCCTTCACACCTTACTAATAAATGTCTGCCTAAAGCCATTATATAGCAATATGTCTTCCTGAATACAATAAAAAGAACTTACTCTCTTCTGCCAGGAAGCGTAATTTTCTTCCACACAAAATAAGTTGGTGGGTATGTAGAAAAGCATTGCTGCTTTGATTTCTGTGAATGCTTCCATTATTTCTTATTATGAACCTCAAGTTCCTCACTGCATATGCTTGATTATATCCCAGTATACCACCAGTTATTTATTCAGGTAGTGTTTGCCAGCATGCATCCAGCTTTAATTTACACTCGGAAAAAGAAACATAGGCTGATGAAATAATTTGCAGCCTGAAATGTATCTCCATGAAAAGAAAATATACTCAATGTCTTTTGCCATAAGAAAAGTATGCCATAAGAAAACAGTCGCCCAAATACAGAGGGCAAAAAGATTATTTTTTCATTTCGTTCAAACACAGCCATGCAAAAATGTTTGCTTCACAGAGAATATAAAATGACCAGAGGATATCATTCAGGAAAGGAAAATATTTTAAGACTTAATTCTTCAGCACTGTTGTTTCAGCATGCCAACAAAATCAATGTTAACAAAAATCACCTCCTTTTAATCTGTTATTCTTTTGTTCCATTGAAGTAACTCAAGATCAATATGTATTGATTTGCTCCCTAATTATATTAATTTTACTTTAGAAATTAGGGAGGCCATAATGAGAATGTGAAGTTACTTGAAGACAGTACATTATAGGTACTCTAATTTAGCAGGAGTCTGTGCATGAGATTAATTCATTAAAAGCAGCCAATTACCATACAAACGGGGGAGATAAATAAGATTTTCTCCTTTAATTTGCATTTTATATATTCCTTTGTAATTTTTAAAAGCTTAAATGAATTTACAGCCTAACTATACTTTTAATGTATATCCATTTTATTCCTGGGGAATATAATTGCATTTAATTTTAACCTTTAGCTTTGCCTTTTAGGCACAGCATTTTAGAAAACGAGATGGTGGCATCTAGATATGAGACATTTTATGTGACATTTTAATTAAGAAAAATAATGAAATGCTAATACTTTTAACATTCCAACTATTCTTTCCACTAAACTTTTCTCCACTTACAGACAGTAAGATATTTAGGTGATAGATAATGATACAGGAAATGAAGGTGGTTTGACCTATCTCGGCTAAGGATCCGGTTTATAAATGTATCTCAGACACAAATGACTATCTATAAAGATAATCGAAATCATTTTCAATTGGATATCTACATATTTTATCCATGCAAATGAATGCTTGATTATATGATTTCTTTGAAGGATTTTGTTTGTTCTTTGATGAGGTTAAAATGGACTGGCTTATTGTTCAGGAAGATTCTCTCCTTGCCTTTTTTGCACTACACACCGGCATAATCTGGAGAAATTGAAATCTACATGAGATACTTGATTCTTTGTTGCTTTACAGTTGTAAGACTGGGAGTATCTCCAGTGAAATATCACAAACGTAATCACACTTGTGTAATTTAGTGTCTGTAAAGGGAGAATCAGACCCAAGAGATCTTTAAAAGAAATTTACTGTGATTTTAAGCCATTTGTAATTCTCTTTAAAACTTAAGAAAAAGTCCTTTAACTAACTGAAGGTTACCTTTTTCCAGAGAAGATAAATGGTGTCACCCATTTTTTTGGAAGTCAGAAAGCTGACAAACATTAAAAAAAGAGAGAAAAAAAAAAACCAACCCCAAAACAAAACCATATGACACTTGAAAAAAATAATGGAAAATGTGTACCTCTTGAGATCCATACATTATTGTGTATATAATACTGTGTGTTGATAATGGTCCTTGCCATAGATGACACACTCATGCAAAACATTCAGTCCAGTTGATTTCCTTCCATAACTCCTTTCCCAACTCCTTTATGTTAACCTATGATAAAATCATGTTTGATGGTATCTCTGTTCAGGACCTTTCAAGTAATTAATTGTAGTTATGTGATGTGGACTTTAGGACAAACCCATAGAAAATACAGGTCTTGGACAAGTGGAAGAATTCTCTTAAGCGAGAAACTCTGAAGCTGGTGTCCAGTTTCAGAACTGGACACCATGTTCCAGAATACGTATATATATATTCTCAAATAGCTGATAATGAAGCCAATATTCAGTGTCAAAGCCTGGCCCTCTGCTGCCAAAACTGAGTCCTAAAAATTTTACTGAAAGGAAAGACATTCGGCTTTCAAGTAAACATAGGTGGTTCTTTACCTCAAGGTGAGCTACCCTTTGGTATGGGTCCCAGTCATGGTTGCTCTCCACAAGGTAGATACTAACTGCCATGAGTATCTTTAATTGATGCCAGAGGACCATAGTGAGGACCTGGACAAGATTTACTGGCTTCCTTGGGTGTCCACAACACAGACATTGGTGCTAAAGCATAACAGAGAGAGCTGAAGAGATTAGACTACCAGTTCTGGGGAAGCAGTACTTTGCAGACATTTCTCTGTATGCTGCAAGCTCCGGGAAGCGACAGAGAGGAGTTTAAAAGCAGTTTTAGCAACATCTGGTGCCTTCTTAAGTCCAAGCTGCCTTCCTCTGCCAGCAATAATTATCTGCTTCATGGAAAAACATGACCAATATGAAGAATTGTCATTCATATTGCAAGCAGATTGCCAGACAGATAACACATCATGATTATGATGATGATGATAATGATGTATAAATGTTATACATACTGCATTCCTATTACATTCCTGCACTGAATCCAGTGCTGCAGAGCATAGAGGAGCCTCCTTATAGGAGTGCTCAGAAAAAAAAGAGGGTGAGTTTTTCAAAAGTGATCAACATCTATTGGTCATAGGATTTTCTACTGTTGCCCATGACTGTAACCACTGAACACATGCTGTAGGAGTGGAATGCTTCCACTGTATCTGGGTGCAATTTGAGAACAATGGGAACTGTCATCCCATTAAGCTTTTATTCCTTTTTTTTTTCCCTCCAGTCTCGTTGAGAGACTGAGGGTATATCTTAGCTTGATAGGCCGCAGTAGTAACATGAGGATTACTGTAAAATAGGAAACAGGGTAAATTAGCTTGTGCAAACCCTTGGGTCGTGGTGCCAGCAGCACAGGGGTTAGCTAATGTTGAGCTGACTCGGGTGTGCCTACAGCCTCCAAGTCTGAACTACAGCGTTATTTCATGCTTCCTGTCAGGGCTCATCCTTATCACAGCCATTTCGTACAAAACTCTTCTGTTCCTATGTGCTTACTCCTAGGGTACTCACACCACAGGTGCCAGGAGCAGTATGTTTTCCACTACTTTTAGACTATTCACCCAAATTTGCAGTCAGAACAGAGACTTTACTGAACACTGACTGACCTCTTGTCCCTTCTACCTAGTGCTCCCCCTGTAAACCAAAGAAGATTGGTAAGACCTCGCTCCATTCAGAAGGAAGGAGTCAGACCCTGCCAAATCCTTTAGATGTGCTCCCAGGAGCAGCTTCTCTTCAAAATTCTAGTAAAGTGTCTGTGACTTGCTAACACTCAAACTAAGCTAACTTGAATGAAATTTATAATAATAACTATGTAGTTACTTACAAAGCACTGGGGAAAGCAGGTGCAGAAAAGTTATTATTCTGATTTTATATCTTCTGTATTCACTCATTACCTTCCAAAACATAAAATAATCTAGGTTGGAAGGGGCCCCCAGATGTCATCTAGTCCAACCTCCTGCACAATTGCACCTCATTATGTTTTCTGTAACTTACATGTCAAACGTCAAGCAGAGTGAAAAAAGTGGGTCAGTCTGGATGGCAGTGCTGAGTAGGCAAACTGGATCTGTATTTCTTTCAACCGTCTACACGATTGGGAAGATCTATTTAAAAAGAAAAGGCAACAAACTTATTACGATACCCTGCATATTTTTTTTCAGACAAAACCAAACTAGTTTCAAATAAGGTAAGCCAAATTTTACAAGGATTTGTTCATCACTTCTAATTTATGATGTCTAGTTAGGCAATTGGAGCTGAATAATCAAGGTTATTCACTAGTCATATCATACAAGCTGTGTGTTTAGTAATTTTTAAAAGGATATTTGACTTATATATAGGTATAATGTAACTGGAAATGAGTTAAACACTGGCTTACTGTCAGCTTCAGAAGCCTAAAATAGTTAGGTTTTTACTACACATTTCATAAATTTATGTCTGGGAAGGAACCAGCAAGAGAAAGTTCAGTTCACAAAAGAAACTTTTCAAAACTTCACCTGAGGCACCTGAAAATAGAAACACAATATATCTTTCGTAACTATAGTTTGGCCACCACAAGGATATTATGTATATCGTAACAATATTCTCAAAAGTAATTAGCATTTGATGCTTGGAATTACACCACAGTCCTGAAAGAAGCCGGTCACTCAATCTGTGTTGAAAGCAGCTACAGATTTGGAGTTTCAAGGGCAACTGTTCCTGTCAAGCACCCACATCTGCATTCTGCACATTCCCTTATAGTGACCATCAGCATGTTTTCAAGCCATTTACTTACAAGACAAGGTGTGAAAGTTGTTTGACATGTTTGTCAATATTATATCTCTTCAAAAACCATGCTGATACAAGGCACAAAAGTAATAAGCACAGGAATGTTTGGAAGAGCCACCTACAGCTGAGTGTGAACAAGCCAAGTAAACAATGGCACAATATAGACACAGCTGAAAGCACTTAATTAGTCTGTGACAATTAGAGCAGTCATGTGAGCAGCCTCAGCCCCTTTCCTGTTCCAGCAGGACTAGGTGTTGCTCAAACACAGTCAAAAATATACAGAAACCCTTTTGCTTCAGATAAGAATGTAAGAACTCTGTATCTTTCTCAACAGTCAAGTATTTTAATGGTAGAACACTGCAATTCTGTGATTCAGAAGACTGCGTATGGTTTCCTTTCTGAAACAAGCACATTTTCAGTACTTAATACAGCTGATTTCATCTGCTGATTTGGTCACTTAAGTCACGCTAAAATATCAGAGGGATGTTTTTGCAGTATGAAGCACAAAGCCATCTGGGGTTTGAATTTATAGCTGGCAGCGTAACACATACGCACTGGATTGTGAGGTTCAGTCACCAGACTCTGTTTTAAGACAACTGTTGAGAGATACTTGGTAGTGAGGTGGGTTTGGAGACCTAGCTGTCTATGGAATTAACAGTTTTTGAGCTATCTCCTAATCTTATCTATGAAACTGAATAGCTACCTCTCCAAAATAGCTTTGCCTGGCCCCTTCTGGTTGTCTTGGATGTCAGCCTGGAGACCTGTTGGACTCTTAAGCAAGGGCCTGGTTCTACAGTGCCTGCCAAAGTATTTACTCTCCACCCATTCAGCATAAACAATTTCTGAAACAAAGAGGTTTCCGAAATAAAAATCAGGCTTTCACAGGCCGACAACAGTTAGAAAGGCTGCTTTTCATTTTTTAATGTGCAGATACCATACACATTTGGATGCAGATCTATTGAGAGAAATCATGCTTTTTCACCTGCAGACAAATAGTTCACTCTCTTACGTTTATCCAGAACCATTAGACCACATTTGGCTCTTGGTATAAACAATGTCATTCAGTTTTCTCAAGTTCATAACTTGCAAGATTCTGGCTCCAAGTCCCTGTCCCTCCATATGCTGCTCTGAGTGAGATAAAGCCAAAGTGTTTCAATCACCCTTTCTGCTCCTCTCCATACTGACTACTGCCACTGTGGTGAGCGGCAGCATATTGTCACTGGAAGATCCCTGATTATGGAGCTTATATAGGTGAAAACTAAAACAAAATGCAGTTTAACTCCCACTTGCTCAGCTCCTGGGGCAATACTATATAAAACTGGCTAAGATAAAATACACAAACCATTCAGGAAACAGGAACATAAACCCAGTCTAACACCTCATAGCTCTAACAAATAGGCTACAGACATATAGACTCACTTCTTCCCTCCTCTTCTTCCAAACTGAAGGCCCTTGCACTCCTGGCTGTGCTGATGTTTGGCTTTAACAGTAATGGTGAAGCATTCGCCAGTCCAGACTCCTCTGTACCCTGGCAGGTAAAACAGCCTCATGTGAGATGTGGCTTTAAAGCCATTTGAACTGAGGCTGGAGCGTTTAACATAGGTGTGTCTCCTCCTGCATGAATCCTTCTGTCAGTAAGCTGTTATGCAAAAGGCAGGCACTGACTTCTCTCTCCGCTACCTTCCCAATAAAACAGCATGCAAGTTACACACAAGGCAGCGATGCTTGTGCTTCTGTCCAGGGTGTACTCCAGGCTGCTGGCAAACCTTCATGGTTTTGTACATTGTCTCCATCCCCAGCATGGTCACAGGGGGCTTCCTAACTCTGTGCCTCATGTGCGAAGAGTGTGACCGTGTGATCGTAGAATCGTCTAGGTTGGAAAGGACCTTTAAGATCATCGAGTCCAACCATCAACCCAACACTGCCAAAACCAACACTAAACTGTGTCCCTAAGCACCACATCTACTTGTCTTTTAAATACCTCCAGGGATGGTGATTCCACAGCTTCCTTGGGCAGCCTGTTCCAATGTTCGATAACCCTTTTGGTGAAGAAATTTTTCCTAGTATTCAATCTAAATCTCCCCTGGTGTAACTTGAGGCGATGGATAGCTGTGTCTGGGTTGAGAGCAAGTAACTACAAGTGGAGAGTTTTTAAGGATGTATGGCTTCCTCCATCACCAGACAGAATTTCTGAGTGCTCCTAGACAAACCCATCACAAAAAAAATGAAACCAGAGTAGCCTAAATCTCTGCTGGGGGTTGTTTGAAATAACTGAAATAACCTGCTTGACTTTGCTGTGACACATGCTGGAAGAGTTCCTCAGGCAGCTACAGCTGACAGGCAATTAGGAAATTGTTCCTTGCCATTTCACAAGCTGTCAGTTAATGGCTCCCAGCTGAAGCACAGACACCGCCTAGGCGAGTGCTAACCCCATTTCGCTAAAGACCGCTGAAGGAGCAGAGCTGAAGACAGGAACTCACTCAGAGATAGGCAGGAAAGCAGTAAAGTTACTGTTAAGAAACAGTGGCTCCCGGCTCCGATACCTAAGACATCTGATTGGGCTTGTGGCAGTCTCCAGCCGCGGTTTGCAGGGGGACAGGCTGGGGGAGAAGCATGAATGCAGTTAGTTCAGCTGGAAGCCATCAGCGTACAGCTGAGAGGCAGCAAGGAGCAGCTTCCTAAACTGCTTCCCAGCAATACCTCTGTGAGCATTTCCTTTTCAAGGCAGAGGCAAGCTGATAACATAAGACTAAAACTTAAATTGAACTTGCCTCATGCCAAAATCAAACAAGCAGGTTGGAAGTGCTCATATGTTTGGGAATAAGTGAGAAGTAGTTTATGGACCTGTTTTCTATCATCTCTCAGCTGTTTGATCCTGGCTCCCAGCTAAGACCTGGTAACTGACTGTGAGGATGCATGCAGTCCCTTTGAAAGCAAAATCAAACAGGTGAAGACTGAAAGCCATGACTCTTAGTGATTTAAACTTGCATCTTTAACTTTGCTCTGAAACAGAGCAGAATAGCTCTCTCAGAAACCAGTAATGTAAACCTGAAAAGTAATAAAGACCAACCTGTTATATGTTAGTCTCAAAAATAGCACACAAGTCCCCTCCATCTGTGCTTTACAGTAAAAATGGTTAAGCCCATTTTCAGAGCTTGAGCACTTGTATGTTGCCTCCAGACTCTGCACTTCGTCCTTGAAACAATTTCATTTTGGGTGATGAAGATGGAGAACCAAAAGAATAAGCTTAATGATTTACTGATGTGGTCAATTAGACAGAACAGACTGCCAGACAACAGTCCTTCAAGATTTCTTCTAAGGATTCTGAGTTTAGGTGTTTTTGTTTCTGAGCATGCTACCTGTCGTGGTACTCATCTTTCAGCTCTAGCTTTTTTTGTTTGCTACATAAAGATGGAAGGCACTTACTGTAGCCTTGTGAAGTCCACTCCTAATAGCAAAAGCTGCTGTAGTGACACTGAGTGGCTTTTGAGAGCTTGGTAGACATCCCTCAGCTGATTTCTGAAAACACTTATTTTACCTTAATGATACCTGACATGTCTGACATCATCTCATACAGTGTTTCAAATCTTTTTTTTTTCTTTTAAGAGCACCATAAATCAAACATTGTGAGTTTCAGCCCAGCAATATATTCATGAATGTAAGTAAGAAATGTTAAGGCCTTTTTAAGCCCTCTATTAGTCTTCTTGACAGATATGTGCTTAGGACAATTTTAATGTGTTATGCTCCCTTTTAAATTCAAACATATTAGAAAACTGCTTCTCCTATTTGCTTGATTGGAATTATTATTTCAGTGATGTTTACTTTTACTCCATGAATATATATAATATTTTGATCCAATGTTCCCAAATCATAGAACAAAAAATATTCATATTTGTTTTAGAGAAGATTTTAGGACAGTTCATCAGTCACAGAACATTTCAGTTATAGCACAGGTATACTTTCAAATGAACTGTAGTCATGGAATCATGGAATCATGGAATTTTCAGAGTTGGAAGGGACCTCTATAGACCATCTAGTCCAAATCCCCTACTAAAGCAGGATTGCCCAGAGCACATTACTCAGGACTGCATTCAGGTGGGTTTTGAAAATCTCCAGAGAAGGTGACTCCACGACCTCCATGGGCAGCCCGTTCCACTGCTCTCTCACCTTAGTCATAAAGAAGTTTTTTCCTGTTTGAATGGAACTTCCTGTGTTCCAACTTGTGCCCGTCGCCCTCGTTCTGTCACTGGGAACCACTGAAAAGAGTCTGGCTCTTGCTGATGTCTTGTGAGAAGACAATGAAATTGTTATTTTTTTGCTTTTATGATGAGTTGCATGCATAGAACATTGCAGACAGGTATCAAGTCTGCATATTAGTTTAATTAATTGGTTTGCCCAGCCAACAACAGGATTTTCAGTCCTGTTTCTGAATTTTGTAATAACAGTATGACAGTATGAGTACAAGGTTTATCTACTTCACCAGCAAAATTAAAGCTTGCTATGTGAATCTTACAGAATTTAGCATGTGGTTACAGAATAGTCAGGGTTGGAAGGGACCTCTGGAGATCATCTAGTCCAACCCCCCCACCAGAGCAGGGTCACCTACAACAGGTTGCACAGGACAGCGTCCAGGCGGGTTTTGAATGTCTCCAGAGTGGGAGACTCCACAACCTCTCTGGGCAGCCTGTTCCAGTGCTCCACCACCCTCAAAGTAAAGAAGTTCCTCCTCATGTTAAGATGGAACTTCCTATGTTCAAGTTTGTGCCCATTACCCCTCGTCCTATCAATGGGCACCACTGAAAAAAGACTGCTCCCATCCCCCTGGCATCCTCCCTTCAAGTATTTGAAAGCATTAACAAGATCCCCCCTCAATCTTCTTTTCTCCAGACTAAAGAGACCCAAATCCCTCAGCCTCTCCTCATATGAAAGATGTTCCAATCCCCTAATCATCTTTGTAGCCCTTTGCTGGACCCTCTCCAGCAGATCCCTGTCCTTCTTGAACTGGGGAGCCCAGAACTGGACGCAGTATTCCAGATGCGGCCTCACCAGGGCAGAGTAGAGGGGGAGGATGACCTCCCTCGACCTGCTGGCCACACTCCTTTTGATGCACCCCAGGATGCCATTGGCCCTCTTGGCCGCCAGGGCACATTGCTGGCTCATGGTCATCCTGTTGTCCACCAGGACTCCCAGGTCCCTTTCCACAGAGCTGCTCTCCAGGAGGTCGGCCCCCAACCTGTACTGATGCATGGGGTTATTCCTCCCCAGATGCAGTACCCTACATTTACCCTTGTTGAATTTCATTAAGTTCCTCTCTGCCCAACTCTCCAGCCTATCCAGGTCACGCTGTAAGGCAGCACAGCCTTCTGGCGTATCAGCCACTCCTCCCAGTTTAGTGTCATCAGCAAACTTGCTGATGGTACACTCTATCCCTTCGTCCAGATCATCGATGAATATATTGAACAGGACTGGACCCAGTACTGACCCTTGAGGGACACCACTTGTTACTGACCTCCAACTAGACTCTGCACCACTAACCACAACCCTCTGAGCTCTATCTGCTAGCCAGTTCTCAATCCACCCCACTGCCCATCCATCTATCCCACACTTCCTAAGCTTGCCAGTGAGGATGATGTGGGAGACAGTGTCGAAAGCCTTGCCAAAGTCAAGGTAGACAACATCCACTGCCCTCCCCTCATCCACCCATCTAGTGACCTCATCATAGAATGCTATCAGATTAGTCAGACACGACTTCCCCTTAGTGAATCCATGTTGACTACTTCTGATAACCTTCTTTTCATCCAGGTGCTTTGAGATGATACCCAGCACAAGCTGCTCCATCATCTTTCCAGGGATGGAGGTGAGGCTGACCGGCCTGTAGTTTCCCGGGTCATCCTTCTTACCCTTTTTGAAGACTGGAGTGACATTGGCTATCCTCCAGTCCTCAGGCACCTCACCTGTCCTCCAGGACCTTTCAAAGATGATGAATTAACATGACTTTTAACACATTAAGTTTTCTTCAAACATAATTATTTTCCTCTGAGAATTTTTTTTCTCCTGAAGTGTTGTGTGAACTACTAAAAAGTTTTATATGTAAAACTTATTCCAAACTGGTCTTTGATGTGAAATATCAGCTTCAAGACCTAAGTTTAAGATCCTCTATTACAAGCAAATAAATGTTCAGTATTCCTGTTATGAAAAAAGAAGAAAATCGAGCTATAGGTTTTTTTGCTTGCTATGTTTCTTTAGGAACTATGTGCATTGTTCTATTTATTTACCTTTCTCATATGAAATTAAATTATTTTTCATTTCAAAAAGCATTATGCTTTCAAAGCTCAAGATCTTTCCACTTTAGTTAGCATTTTACACTTTTCTGTTAATGTTTCTGTCAGTACTTCTCGAGGCAGGTGCTCTGCTTCAGGAAACTTCTCTACTTCATAGTATATTGAAATGTCTCCTAGTGGCTGGTTCCACAGAATTCTTCTTTCAGCCAGACTCATATATTGTATTAAATACTTTGGTAATGGTTAAAATTAGGAAAGCCATTATACCAAAGAGCTGTTATAAGCAGTATAAAGATTAATTAAAGACCCCATTCATTCTTGGTGTATCTACCCGATTATATTCTAATACATAAAAATATACTACAGTTTTATAAATGTAAATCTATTTTTGCCAAATACTACACCTGTGTAAATACATTTAATTTAGGCATGAATGAATTGGTGTCTATTTGGCATTTTTCATGCTCAAATGAAAAAGTAGTTTTAGTAAATCCAAACTTATCTGGGAATTTAAGTCATGTCTTACAAATAGTTTCAATCAAAAAGGAACAACTAGAAGTGTCAAATAATTTCAAATTCTTTTGAGATGAAGTCCCTTTAGTTTTGAGGCTCAAATCTGACAATTTAAAGAATGATGGAGGAGGAGGAAGAGGAAGTTTCCCTACACATGCAGATGAGATAGCCCAGGAATAGGTATGCTCATGCAAAGGACTGAAGATCAATCTCTCTTTTCTTCTTTTAGAGTATGAATTTGAGCCCAGAACATGCAGGCTGCAAAGCTTTTTCATGATAAATTTATAGTATTTTAATTATTTTTGTTCATTATTTAGATTTTTAAATAAGATTTCAACACTGGAAAAAATTTCTTCACAACTCCTTTTAAAAATATTTTTATAACTTTGTCAGTCTTCGAAGACTAGCAGTAAAAATTGAGTTCAGAGGTTTTTGGTTTTCTTTCTCATTTACATGGAAAGAGAAGTTCAGAAGAAGCAGTAAACTTATTGCAACTTCTTTGTCTATATCTGGAATGTTTCTAGGTCATAAGAAATCAGCTCATAACCTCTGGCTTCCATTTTGTGAAAACAAATAACAGGATTCGAAATAACCTCAGAGCGCTATGAATCTTCCAAGGTAGAATATCAATAGCAGTACTCAATCGATATTTCAATTATCACCAGAATTTTCTCAGTATTTCTAAGCCATTTTTCAATCAAGTATTGTGAGAATAAATAGAGCAGCTCAGGGATTATGGAATATTGTGAGAGGTAGGTGGAAATGAACGCTCTAGTCCTGCAGCTTTGCTGTATGAAATCACACATGCCTCCACCACCAGTTAATTCAGTGCCCAGGCTGCAGTGCAATCCCCATTCTGGACTGTGATCCTAAGCAAGGTACCAGCCAGCATCACTTGATGGCCTTGGTTTTCTTTGGTGAGCTAGAACAAGACCAAGCCACGCTGAAGCCAGGCTGCAAAGAAGAGGCTAAAAGCTGAGAGAAAGTTGGGTGTTTTTTTTTTAATTTCCTATCGGTTTCATTGACTTGGGAGGAAAGGGGAGCACTGGAGAGCACAAGGAGCCCTCAGACAGACGCAGTTGAGGGAAAGCTAAAGAAAAAATGCTTTATTGTTTTCAGCAGTTAGTTTCTGTCCTCCACTCCACTTCATGAGAGAACAACTGCAACAAGAACACCAGAAACCCAGGCTCAGGGTCTAACCTAAAATGCCTCCTTGTCTAACCTGGCAGCCATCAGTCAGGTGTTGGCACATGCAGTGAAATTGGTAGATTATGACCTAGACCTCTTGCATGCAAAGCTTTAGTAATTCTGAAGAGGAATATAAGAAACCTATGCAAAGTTGGGAATAGACTGTAGCGTCATTCTTACTCCTTGCATCAAGGGCAGAAATTTCTCACTGATGCAACTGAGGGACACCATGACCCTGCCTGTGGTAGATGGCAAAAAGATCAAGAATTAAACACTTTCAAATGTCCCCAAATGTTGATTAAAACAAGGAGATTAAGGTCTTATCTTCAAAACTATACACAACCAAGAAATAAACAACCTGAAATGTATGAAAACAACACATCCCCGAATGATATAGAGCTGTTAAATCAAACTCTGCAGGGTAACGGGTTTGTCCTTTGAGCATTGTCTAGGTATTAGGCGGCAGTGGGGACACGGAAGATGTATTTTATTTAAGAGTACTGATAAATGAAACCAAATGCAGCTTGTTACCACTGGTACTGGGATGAGTCATTCTGAAATACAACATTTTAACAGCTCCAAGTCAAACCTTAGGCAATCCAACAATACTATTTAACAATGGCCTGTTTATATCCCTGTTCAGGCATTCTGACTTACTCATGGACAGTATGGTACATAAGTCTGGACAAAGTCCTATGAACAGATCATGTTGTTACTATAAAGGAAATAAAAGAATCTGTAGATTTGCAAGTTCATCTCTGTGAATACAATGACTTCTCTCAACTGATTCTATGCTAGCACTTACTATCTGTGAAGGCTAAAATACTGTTACTGAAGTCAAGTGCTTGCGTTTGAATATGTTGTTGAAGGAAGGAAGAACACAATCTCACACTGAAGTCATGCACAATGGCCAACATGTTACATAATCCCCCTCTTCTCTACTCTTATTCTTAAAAAAAAATAAAGAAAAAAGAAAATGGGACAATGTGGAAATCTTTTTCTCTAACAAAATGGGCAGAGCATGATTCTCTCAAATGAAAACAAGATGCTTTTGCAAAAAATAAAGAGGCTATTTGTTGCTCATAGATTGTTCCAAATTAATGTCTTCCGCATCCTGTATAGTTTTGAGTTCTGCCATTGTGTGCACACCACTGATCATGTGGGCTGGATTATTCCTTCCAGAGTAATGCTGAAATTTTGCCAAAAACTGCCTCTACGTTCTTAGGAAGCTGACAAGATTTGGTTTGTGTTTATTCATACAAAGTCTATTAATTAAGGTGCAATCCATTAATGACAGCTATGATACTGATTGTGCTTCAAGGAATAACAACATTTCCTCAAAGATAATATAGCCTATATCTTCATTTCTGGAGTGCCATCAGCAATATCTTACAGTCCATAAGAAGTTATTAGGAAAACTGAAATACAAAAGTAAAATTAATTTTTAGTTGGGTAAAGGATTTAGATGTTCATAGTATAACTCCCATATAGCTCTCTGAAAGTACAAACCAGTACAGTTTTGTCAGTCTTTCACTTGATAATTTTAAAGCGAACAAAGAGTGACAAACCTAGTTTCCAAGGATTTTGATGATTCTTGCTGTCAAATATTATGTTTTCCTGGGTTACAACTACTGTTTATTAATAAAACAGATTAATCATATGATCTTGGTAAAGAATAGTGGTTTTTGGTGTCAAAATCACAACAAAAAGAAAATACTGGGTTTCCTCTATCCACTATTAAATCAAGTACTAATTATAGAGAAGCAGCACGTATTCCTCCAGGGTTTGGTCAATTATTAAAGACAATTTAAATTATGGAACCTGTTGGTGGCAGAAATCATTTGCAAAAGTTACTTTCATTACACAGGGACAGCAAAGGATTGCAGTTGCAGGTGTCATATCTGACCTTCTCCATGGAGGTTCCTGGATGCCTACTTGTATTTATAGCGAAGTATCAGTGGCTTAGCTTTTGCGCTTAGCCTAGGAAAATGCCTTTGTCACAGGCAAAGACAATACATTAAAGCAAAGACTGTACAATATGATGGAACGAATAGCTTTTTTTTATTTAAGAGGAAAATATTTAACATATACCCTCGCTGAAAATGAGCACATTACATGTTGCATTTCACTTGATTTAAAAAAACCCAAACATTATCTCTGAAATCTCCCTCTGTTCTTACTCTACAGTCTCCTTTGTCTATTTCATTTATTACTTCCTTTGATGGCAAAGTTAAAAGCATATTTTTTTTATCCAAAGGAAAAATGAATTTCTGCTTGTCCTGGGTTGCGTGCATTTACTGTAGTCCATTATCACATTCACACCCCACAACACTGTAGACTATCAATCACCAAATATCACCAGCTCTTCAAGCAGAAGAATCTCAGATACACGTGAGGGATATCTTCTCGTCAAGACACTGGTCTCAATAATGAAAACATGATATGCAAGGGAAAGGAGCAGAAAGACAGATGCTGATGGGGAGCTTTTGCCACACACTCGGTCATCTTATAATTCTAACCATTCAGTATAAAACAGGCAACAGGGATGATTGCTATTGTTTTACTGATTAGCCTTTCTCTCCCTTTTTTCCCAAAAGGCACCCTGACCAACTCTGCTTAGTAAATATTGACACCTGTAAACCAAGCTGGCTGATGCCTTTGGCTCTTCAGCTCTCTTCCCATCTGTTGCCTGGGAATTTTAAGCAAAGTATTTTGGGACACTTGCTCTCTTTTCATTGAAAACTGTTAAAAACAAAAAAAATCACTACCCAAAAGCTAATCCTAGAGCCACATGGCTCTAGAGAGGCCTGTAGTAACTAAAGGGAAAACATAGCATATGTAAAATGCATATCCCACCGGCCTCTTCTGACTACTCTTCTTTAGTTAACAGCATGCCAGGGTAATCTGCTTAGTTACCAAGTGGAGCTTTCTTCCCTTTTCCCCATGAGATCACCCTGACCACGATCAAAGTCCAAACACATTCTCGGCTAACTCTATTGTTCCCAAGAGTGGGATTAATGACTAATTATGTCAGGTCACTCATCCAGATGGCCTCTCAGATGTTCCTTTGTCATTGCCTGACCTTCCATATGCCCCTTTGACCTTGAGGTTTATTTCCATGGCAACATGAAGCCTCAGTTTCCTTGCTGAGATTGCCAAGAAGTGGCCAAAAGGGGGGATATGGGATAATCTACCCACACTTTGTATTCTGCTTCCATCTCATGCCTTGTTAAATCCAATGAATAGATAAAAAATGCTATCTGATCACAGCTGAGTGATGACCATGGTCATGATTCTATGTTACATGCTATGTTTTTTAAATTAGCAGACAGCTTTGTACATGGAAACGTGCATTTAATTTGAAGAACATCAATCGCCATAATGTGATCTTTTTATCTCATTAATGTTAAGCAAGGGTAATAGAATGGAATTACAAAATATCACTGTGAAAGGAATACAATTCAGAGAATTATAGATATCCCCCATTAAAGCCCTAGAGATGTTTAGATAAGTCTACTTGTTCAGTTTCGTAAATTAAAGATTCTTTTACCTTTCCCGAGGTTTAAATTTAGCCTCGGATGTTGATCTTATTCTGAAGAAGGATTTTAATGTGGTTAATGCAATGCAGAATTTTTCTGAAACAACCAAATAAGTAAATAAAAATATAAAAGGCCAGTGACTGATGAACTCAATTAAAAAGGTTGAATGGTGTTTCCATAAGTTGAACTGTATTTTCTTTTAGCATTTAAAAATGAATATTGGACAAGATTTGAATTTGCTACTCTGTGCTGTCACCTGTAGCAAAACTGGTTAACCCTTTTACTACCAGGCCATAAAATGAAATTATAATCTGCTCCTTTTTTCCAATGTCCTTAAATGTTATTCATTAATTCGTTAAAAACAATTATATGTGGAAGAGTGAACCTCAGGTTTAGTGCTCACCATCCTAAACCAGCATCTTAATGGAGCAGTATCACTACTTATGCCACATCCCTAATTTTCACCACAGATTCTGTTTTTTTTTAAAGAGCCACTTAACATAAGTTAAATGGGACATGGGATATACCAGCCAATTTGGGGGGTTATACCAGCCACATTTTCCCCAGTTTTGAAGGATTTCAGTACGTACTATTTTACAAATTTCTTTGCAAATGCATTCCAAAGATGTTATTTGGACTTTACTTAGCGCAAATTCTTGTAAGACTCAGAAACATCTACAAAGCAAAACAGAACTTAATCAGTGCCCTCAAACTGCTTATTTGCTTATTAGACATTCACAATGGGCACTGAAAGTATCTCAGTGAAAGTTATCTCTATGTATGTATGTCTGCATAAAATTCTATAAGAACTACACTGGAATTATAGTACGTTTTTTAAAGAGAAAGTCAGACAGATTCAGAAATAAAGGTGACATTTTCATGCTTCTAGCTCTGTCCTCTGTATATATGTGTCATCAAACAGTCTTCATCCAGATTATAGTTTCAATTTTATAGTGGTATAGCTCCAATGTAGGGCCACGGAGTTTAACTGAATGACATGGACATTATTTTCATAAAACATGTAAACGGTGTGCATGATTTCTGTCTTATGCCCTCCTGTTCTGGAAGGAGAAGAGGGATGAAGCAGTAATGCATCACTAAATTTTTTGTCATTCCGTTCAAGAAATCGCTCATATTTTGTCCCCTGCACACAGTTAGCCACTGACATAGGGAAGCAGAGGATCTCTGAGGAGCCACATTCTTTCATAATTTCCCCTAAAACTGTAAGCTGGACAAAACCAGGGACCTGAACGGAGCCTGATACATTATCACAGCTTCAATGTCTTTACCGTGGTATTTGTGTACAGAGGATAATGCTAAGATTGTGTTTGTTACTTTCAGTTTGGGCCTTCTGAAATTTAATTTTTCCCCTTTCCAACCTTAGCACTCTAACAGTTTTTAACTGAGTTTTGAAGGAGAAAGAAAGATGAAAAAAGTAAAGGAAACTCCATTATATTGTACTATTTTCTACATATCGGTAGCATTTCTTGTTCAGAAAGCTTAGTGAAGCACAAACTGGATGTGTAGTTCATTCAATAGCAAGAAGCCCGCTCTCATAATTTCTGATACTGTGAATATTCTTTTCTTTCGGGGTAATGTTCCACAAATACAAATTAGAAATGAAATACCACTTGATCATTGTATTCACAAATGCATAGACCCTCTACAATCACTAAAATTTGTTCATTGACATACTTACGTATATATATTGCAGGTAGTACAACGGCAATGGACAATACAAAGAACAAGTTAAAGTTTTCAGAAATATAAAGAACATTTTTAAATACTAGAGCACTACCAAATCATCATACGTATTTGCACACATTGAAAGACATTGGACAAACAAATAAATAAATACAGGCATACATGGTAAAAAAAGAGTGGCATGGAATAATGGGATAGTTTTGGAGGCACTTCATAGTCCTGCCTAGGTGTTCTCAGAAGCCAAGTCTGACTTCAGAAGGAAAAAAAAAAACCCTGTGTTTTCCAAAATGGCTTCTCTTCATGGGTATGAAAGCTATTTTCACATCTAAATGAGGTTTGGTGTGTGCACATTCTATTGATTTTGCACAAAAATGACAGGGTGCTGAAAGACCCATAAAAATGATTTGCGTATAAAACTTGCGTTCATACAAATGCAGGCTCCACCAAGGACCACTGGAAAGTTTGCAGGATGACTAATATGCTCAGAATAAATTACTTAATCGATTCATCTACTGGGAATAACAAGAATGGTTCAACGTTTTGCCATAAGTATTAAGCCCATATATACTAGTATTCATTTTTTTTAAAAAAAAAGGTAACATTAATGAAATGTCCGAAAGATAGGAACTAGTTGTGTAGTGTTAAGAATATCAAATTCTTTAGAAGTGACATTCACACATAAATGCCTTAGTACAGAAATGCAGGCATGATACATAGAGAAATCCATATAGCAGATGGGAGGGACAATTCTGTCTTTATAACATAATTAATTACTTATAAAGTAATGGTAGTGGCCAATCATTAATACTTTGAAAGTGTCTATTTCATCAAAGTATATTGGTGAGTGTTTTATCAGGCTCCAAGAACTGATTAAGTAGAATTCAATATGCCTTTTTGCATCTGGCAGGGTAGTCATGTGGTTAAGGATAGATCTGGATGTTCTTCATTGCTTTCTCATTCAGCCGAGGTAAGTCTTTGAACAAATTGCACAGATGTTCAATGTCTGTTTTCCTGCATAAGAAATTGAGCTAATAATAATAATTGCTGACGTTATAGATGTGCAGTGAGATTACATTAACTAGTGACAGTAAGACACAGTGAAAAATAATGGCTCATATTGGAATATTCCTACAATGTAAAGACAGATTGGGGTGTGCAAGGACTGTAGGACATTTTGCTTTCCATTATTAACAAACTATTTCCTTTACAATCATAACTAGTTTTTGTAGGATACCCTGCACCACATAGAGAATAAGAAATAGATGTCTGAATGAAAGGCTTATATATGCAGTTGTACATCAAGGTTCATCAGGAAAACCTCGATGCAATGCTGACCACAATGGTGGGCAACCATATCACCAGCAAAATAATTTCTGAATGTTAAGCGTGAAAACATTTCCTACAAATTTGCAAAGCAACTGAACTTTTGCCTTAGCACAATGCAATACCAACAAAAAAAAAAAACAAGGAAAGTTGTTCTATCTGAAAAATCTGTATGTGATTTTGAATGTTAACTATGCATTAGAATGACCAAAGCATGATCATTCCAGACTGTCAATGCATTAAGGCATATTTTCCAGGTATTTGATCAAAGGAATGGGGGATTTTAAGTGAGCTGTTTTGAAGTGTATAGAGTTGGTAAATCTCAGCAGTGATTTTTCTGCAGTTAACAGCACTGGAAAGTTGTTTGATATGTTGATATATGTGCAAGGATATTCTGCACACTTTGAAGTTTACTAATTCCATTAAATTTATTTTTTAATGAAGTACTAATAAGAGTAAGAAATGCCACTGACTCTCAGAAATACCCATGCTATAGTACTTTTGCAGATGTACACCCCTTAAACTATGTATATGGCACAGGTACCTTGTATTGTATTGTTTTGCAATAAGCGAGGGAGAAAAGAAAGACAAAAATGCCAGGTCATCACTGTCACACACAGAATACCTGTTTCTCTACCTCTGGATATGTGTAGAGTCAATTTTACAAGTATTTTTGGAAGTTGCACACGTAATGTTCCAGGCAGTGAAGAAAAAGAATAAAGCCTGTTCTATGCTAATGGCTGTTTATTTCTCCCTTTTTCTTGCCCACATCATATGCAAAATATTTGTATAGAAGTGTTTGTAAATATTGTATGGTTACAACTTGTTATTTGGACAATATAACAACAATACAATCATTATCATTACTTTATAACTCAGAGGTCCTGATCTGAAAACATGTTGTAGTGTATAGGAAAAGGCTGGAAACCATTTCACTTGGAGACATTGAAAAAATATTAGAAGGACCTATACTGTGAGCTGGAACTGAGCAGAACAGAGTTCCAGATCCTGCACTAATCTTTTTAATTAGAATGAATTGAGAGAGAACGTACCTCAACAACAATAGCACCCAGAGCACCCATCTGGACCATGGGAGACTCAGGTGCTTCATGCCTGTGAGCTGGATCACTGACAGGTTAGAAATCCCTGGGCAAGAGCTCTAACCAGAGCTACAGGAAAGGCAATACAATAAAAGACTCTTAAAAACTCAGAGGATTCACAAGGGGGCCAATTACACAAAGAAAGTATTTGGGTTGGTTGCCAAAAATCATTTGGGTTTGTTGCTTAAAAAAAAAAAAAAGGAGAACTTTGATCCTAATCACTGGCTATCTGATGGCTACCTTGGTAAAGCTTTTCTATAATCCTTGCCTACGTACTCTTTGGATTCATGCTGCTGCACCCCCTTCTTCCTCATTAATTTCTAAACCACTGGGAGAATCAGCCAAGGAAGAAAGAAGGGTCACTTACCCTACCGTAATGCTGGGTCTCAGAGCTGCACTGCCCACACGAGTCCCTTAGCCCGGTTAACTTGATCCCCTTCACTCGTAGAGGGGTCACCTTTTCTCTGAGGGTCCTCTGCGGTGAAGCAGTATCATGCATACTTTTTCCATCACATGTAATTTGACTACAAGCCAACCACTTTACTCCATAAATATGACAGCCTAAGTGAGCATTCTTTAAGCTCTCCCTGCTAAGCAGCTGGGTGCATAGCAGTGTTCTCCCCTTGAGCTGGGACACCTCTCAAGGTTGCTCCTTGAGGCAGAGAGAGCTTTCGCCAGCTGCAGATCTTTGGTAAGTGACCAACATCACGCATAGCCTTCTATTATGGTAGCTGATTTGTGTCTTGGTAATTTTGATTTTGTCTTGGTAACTTCGATTCTGTCTTGGTAGTTTTGAACCATTGTTACATCCTTTGTGTAGTAAGTAATACAGTGAACCTTGCCATCAAACTCTGTTAAGTTTAAAACATCATATTTCAATAATAACACTTTTGCTGATACCTTTGACAGTGGTTCTTTAAGCAGTCTAAATTGCCCATTCATGACAAATTGGAGTAGTCGGCAGGATCCTAAATCAGGATTCATGACAACTACCCATCCTTGTTCAGTTACAGAGCTACTGATTCTCAGTGCCAATGGTTAACTTCTCTAAGTATAAATCAAGACTTAACGTGAATGAAACCCTGAAATGGTCTTATCAAAGAACAAGGATGAAATGGTCATAAAACAGGCTTAGAGATAGGCCCGATTAAAGCATAGGTACTTTGTGCCTAACCTGCGGTCTAAATTCCTGGCTCTGTGTGGTTATGTCTCAATCTCAGTTTTCATTTCAAAAGAAATTTCATCTTCTCACTCCCCCACATTTTTTAAGGAAGGGCTGGAATTCAAGCCAACTATAACCAATGCAGGGATGCCTGTCTGAGTTTTGAAGCAATCCCAGAAAGAAACTCTATGAGAAGAAAGCTATCTCTTGCAGCTCGGTAGGATTTTACTCTCAAGACCGCTTTCTTCTGTAGCCCAGGATATTTCCTTTGCAGTGAGGAATGACATGGTGTCAGGTGGAGAAAGGAAGGCTCTGAATGTTATCACCTAAGGTGTTGAGATAAGCCTGATACAAATCTTTTCCTTTCCCATCAGAAGAGGACAGAACTGCTTCCACTGTTTCCCAGAGCACGGTGACTGCTTCTGTTCTTAGAAGAAGATATTCCCATCCTGAGACACAGTTGTTATCATTCTAGATACAAAACAAGGCCATGATGCTGGAGTGGGGTTACGGCTTTGAAAAGTACATGATTGGGACTTTCCTGTTTTATCTAGCTGGTTGTGTGAAGCATAGTAGATTGTGCTTCAAAGGCTGCCACTGTGTAAGTAAATGTATAAACCAGTCAGAAGGTTCCAATTCAATTTCTCTTTTAAGTTATCCATTTAGCGGTGCCACTAAAATGGCCTAGCAGTATATTATTGATCTTCCCAGCCTGTTATACAGTACTCCCAGCCTGGCCTACAGTTAAGAAACTATCAAATTCTTTTTTTCTCTCTCTCTCCCTCTCTTTCTGACATTCAGCTTCCCACTCTTCTATCTCCCAGCTCAGTCTCACCAACCAGCCATCACAAGGCACGGCGCAGGGGTGCTACTTTTTCACTGAGGATTCCATCAGATGGCCCTCACTGAAGAAGGCGGGGTTCACCCTCTGCAATGGGTCCTTCTAGGAAGAAACACCTCTAGCAATTATTCCTAGAAGTACAATTAGCCACATATTGTGTGCAACAGAGAGCAGTATTATGTTACAGCTTCACAAGAAGAGCTAATAGCTTTAGGGAACTTTGCTAAGATGTAGGATTTTCTCCAACAGCTCAATTTAAGCATTTGATAAACCTGTGGATGAGTTACGGAAGCTTAAGAATTAAATGGCATTTTACTGTTTAGTAAAGAAGCATTGTTCTCCACTGAAGACGTAATGACTAACTCCACTTTGTGGGTTTGTTTTATATTGCAGGTTGTGACATAATAGTACTGGACTAAAGTTGGCAATGATTTATAAATTGTCATTAAAAATGCTCTCGGTCCAATCTTGGTGAACCTTATCTTAGTCAGGAGCTACAATTTTCCTTATCACTGTTATTACTGGAAGGGAACCTGTTGCCTGTGAAGACCGGGAGAGAGGATTTGCTAGAGGCAAAAAAGTTAATATTTATTTTAAGCTGCAAGGGTGTGTTCAAGCTGCATAACGTGAACAGCATTCCCAACTATCAGACTTCTTAGTTTATAATAACCTCACAAAACACCTTGTGCAAAACTCGAAATCTGAAAAGTAATTGATTTGATCAAATGTAGTTATCAGAATGACTGTGAGAAAATACACCAAAAAAATAGTAAATTAAATGGCATATATCTGTTTCTTAACAAAAAAAATCTCAAGGAGTTTTAGACCCTAAGTTTAGGATAGAGAGAAACTAGCTAAACTACAAGCTATATGTGACCACTCCCTTTCCCTCACACTGCAGGTGATAGGAGTGTGTATATCTTTTTCACCTATGGAGCGATAACAAATTAAAGTAAAAATGATAACTGGTTCGGTGGCTCAACACTGTTCTGAAATTATGCCTTTTCTTTAACTTCTTTGCTACCCTCAGCTTCAAATTGAAGTTTAAAATTGGCAAGCAAGATTTTGGATGTGCTTGCTTAGGGGGATGCATAGCAAAATGTTCCTTTAGTAATTTCCTCGTGGAGGCATAAAGTATAACGTACATGCTGAAATTATGCTGAGTGACCTGATGACTTGAAGACCCATTGACTGAGCTGTTCTGTCACAGGCAATTAGTTTTATTGTATTGTCTGGTGCCTATACATTTTTAAGGTAAATAACGCCTGTAGCTGAAATAAGAAAAATAAAAAATATGTATATATAATTTTTAATTCCTCCAAACCTGCTTTAAAATAGTGACTGCAGATATTTTTTCAAGTCTTAACATGTGGCTTTGGAAAGAAAATGGATTACTTTGAAGTAATTTGTAAAGGTGTTGGCTGCTGTGAAAACATTCACTTTCAGACGGTCACTTTGGAATTCTAAAATGGGAAAGAAAAGAAAGGAGAAGTCAAATGAATCACACGTGGTTCAAAGCCATCACGTCAGAGGGCCCCGTTTCATCATCTGACATCTGTGGGAAGCTCCTTCTGTAAAATACAAAAAATAAAAAGACACAGGGTGAAGGGAAATGGACAAACGCGCTTCTTTTATCTGCACTCACACAGGGAGAACCAGCCCACGCTGATGCTGCAGGTAACCCGCCTGGCCACGTCCGCACTGGGCAGAACACCCGTACTAGCCTGAGTAATCAGAAACCACTGACAAGCACCCGTCAAAACCCAAAGCAGCTCCATCGGTGATCATGTTTCCCGCTCTACGTG
The DNA here is from genome assembly GCA_013398815.1 of Ibidorhyncha struthersii. Classification (NCBI taxonomy): domain Eukaryota; kingdom Metazoa; phylum Chordata; class Aves; order Charadriiformes; family Charadriidae; genus Ibidorhyncha; species Ibidorhyncha struthersii. The sequence goes on along the minus strand of VZSZ01004373.1, from coordinate 162,696 downwards.
TGTGCGCATTGATTGACAGCGCTTCCTCTTCCCCCCAAGCGGGACCCCAAGGGTAGCAGCCTGGCAGCTTGTTTTGTCAGCTGTGGCTGGCCGCTCTCAGCCCAGGCAGGGACCGTGGTCGCCACGGGGAACCCGACCCAGGCCTTGCCCCTCGCTGGTGGCCACAGCCAGTGTGCCCTTCAGCCCCTGCACTGCAGCAGAGCCCCCCATCTGCCCCCAAGTAACAGCTTGCTGCCGTCATTTCAGCCTCGCCTCCGAAGGGAGGAAAGGCAAAGGGGAAGGGGGAGGGCAACAGCAAAGCCTTGGAAATCTGAAACTGCGGCTAAGACGCCAGTCCAGGTGAATATGAAGTCTAGGACTTCATGACTGCCGATTTTTTTTGAACAGTTGTGTGCTTGCCTGCCTTGTTCCTGCTGTGTATCAGGGGTAATGACCATAAAAACAGAAATGAAACCTGTTCGGGTTTCGCAATTACAATGGAAAGTTAAGACCTAATTAGAAAGTGAATAGAATTAGGCTGGGTTTTTTCCCAATAATTTTTCCTAAATTTCCATTTAACTGGGAGGACCAAATTTACAGAATCACAGAAGAGTTAGGGTTGGGAGGGACTTCTAGAGATCCCCCAGAGCAGGGTCACCTGCAGCAGGTTGCACGGGAGAGCATCCAGGCAGGTTTTGAATGTCTCCAATATGTGAGACTCCACAGCCTCTCTGGGCAGCCTGTCCCAGTGCTCTGCCACCCTCAAAGTAAAGAAGAAGAGCTCCTCCTCATGTTTAGATGAAGCTTCCTATGTTCAGGTTTGTGCTGTTACCTCTTGTTCTATCACTGGGCACCACTGAAAAGAGACTGGTCCCATCTACCTGGCACCCTCCCTTTAAGTATTTATAAAATCCCTCCTCAGTCTTTTCTTTAGACTAAAAAGACCCAAATCCCTCAGCCTTTCCTCAATAAGGAAGATGCTCCAACCCCCTAATCATCTCAGTAGCCCTCTGCTGGACCCTCTCCAGCAGTTCCCTGTCCTTCTTGAACTGGGGAGCCCAGAACTGGACACAATACTCCAGATGGGGCCTCATCAGGGCAGAGCAGAGGGGGAGGATGACCTCCCTTTAGAAGACAAGTTTCTCCCCTTGTCTCAAGACCCACATAGATCTTGCTTTTAAACACACCTTTCTGCTCTTTACAGAAACCTAAAAGATACAGTTTGTGTGCTGAGAATGTAGGCAACGCAACTCCAAGCAACAGATACCTTGTTCTGGTCTCATGGTAGACAAATTAAATCAACATAGACTCTATAGAAAAGTGTGAGATTTCTGTTTTTACAATACTTTACACCTTACTTCTAAATTTCATACAAAAATTTCAGATTTAAATTTAAGTATTTGCACAGCCCTCTCTGCAGGCTTAGGTGCCTTTAAGCAATACCTTCAGTTGCATGGCAGTCTTCCCACTTAATCACTGGTGCTGCTTCATAAGGCTCTCCTGTCCCACCAGGAGCCATTTCCTTCCCCACTCTCCTCTCCCAGCTCCTGTGGAAGTGTTGCCACCTTTAGTTGTCCACTGAAATAGTGTCATTCATTCTCTCTCCCAGCAGCACGGCTAAAACTGGTCTGAAAATTTTGGAAGAATGGAAAACACATGTATCTATTTTAATCACATGATTGAATGCTAGCTAATTGAGGGAAAGATTTTCTTTCTGAAATAATGCAGCATCACTCAAAGTACTTCTAGGCCTTTTGACTGTATAAATAACCTTTTGCACTTCAAGGGTCATTAGATCACGATAGTTTGTAATACAATTATAGTCAGCACTCTGCTCTTATGGGCTGTCTGGTAATTTGCTTGTTAATATATTAGCACAAAGCATTGATCAAGTAGCTAATCCAATCACACGCTTGTTATTGATCTCTCATTGAGCATCCTGCCGGTGATCACTTTTCGCTCAGGCCCGGTCAATAGCAAATGGCAAATAGGCTCTCCCACACCTAATGAGCTTACAAAATAAACCAAACATTTTCCTTTGCCCTCAAGGCTAGGATCAATTGAGAGCTTTTAAAGCAGAATTCATATGATTTTTTCATCAGCTTTTCCCCCTTCTTTCTGCAAGCACACAGGTTTGCATTACGACCTCTATCTAAGACTTTCATTCTAATTTGAGGACATCTGAAAAGCAGCTGCCATGTCTGAAATACTCGAACAGCTGTTAGCAATAAATCACACGGGTGAGGAATTCTGGGCCGCACGTTGGCATGTGGTCTGTCAAGCCAAAAAAATAGAGACATACAAAAGATCAAGAGGTCAGGGGTACCTGAAGTCTACAGAAAAATGAACTTGTCCCATATTTCATCCCAGAGAGACGTATTCTGGAGGAAGGCCTATGCCGCATTTTTTTACAGGAGGATCATGCCGTCATCCATCGGGGTGGGGGGAGGCTTGGGGGTACTGCAATGAATTAGACATGAGCCTTTTCATATTGCTGCTATTGCATTAAGGCAATTCCAGTATCAGCTAATGGAATTTCACACTAGAGACACAGATTCTTGCTGATGAAAAGCACACCCGAATTATGCAGGAAGAAACAGTATTTCAGTTACATACATAAGTGCCAAATACTAGTTCTTTAACTTATAACAGTTCCCAGTTGCTTACCACGCAGTACGTGAATGTGACCATAATGGATTTACAGTTACTCAGGAAAGAAAAGAGTGAGAGAGAAGGGAGGGGAGAGGTTTTTTAGAAGAGGTAACTTTTACTTATCGCAAGAATTTTGTAACTTTTATCAGATGTCTTTTCAGCTAAAACAGCTTATTAAGTCTCTGAGGAAAGTTCTTTGGAAAGACCATTTTTCCATTTAGTGAGAGGCCTTGTAGCAAAACAATAGTGCTGTAATAGTAGCTTCTATTAGATCATAAAAAAAGAATGCAAGATCCTTAGATCTTAAATATCCTTGCTTCAGCTATTACTATTAGCACTATTTTATACAGCTATGTTGCATTTTCACTTTAATCACTTTTATTCCATGATCTTGTTTTGATTATTGCGGTTACTATTTTCCTCATTACCGTACCAGATTTAAATTACAGAGAGACACAATCTGAATATAAACCAGGTACAGATTTAAAATCTTTAAAAGCATTTGTAACATGTAAGCACGCAATTTAAAACCATTACCAAAATCTGATTACTTGCCTGGGGAAAAAAACAGTTCAGCTAGAAACATTGGCGATATCTTTTCAGAATTTTTCTTTTGAGTTACTCACAATTATGTATTACAATGCAGACTTTTTTGATGTCAAATGAAAATCAGCACATCTTGTGACTCTGTATTTTGCAAGCTTCGACTATCTATTTTTGTGCAATCTTCTTAATAACCAGCTCTACAGATCTTTACTGATGAGGGTGGACCTTACATAAGATAACCTCTATTTCTATGACAAAACCTTGGTCTTGTCATTAATAAGTCTTACGGGGTCAGTCTCCACTGACAAATACTTTACCTCTGTGTTTTGCCTCTATGTTTCACTCTTTTATTGTCTCACTGCCTACAATTATTCTTAAGCTTTCTTCCAGAGTGATCCAGACAGTTCCTCCAGGATCAAGCTGCACATCCTTCCCAGGATGGTTTACCCCTGACATCATCCCTGTAAAAAGACTGAACTGAGTATGGCAACATCTACCTTCAACCTGGACACCTAGCTCACCTTCTCAAACATCTACCTGCAACTTCATGCTGCAAAAACGCTGGTCTCCGGGCTGTGGCACTTCTCACATTGTTTAAGGCATTTTTGTTGAAAAAGACACACCCCAAAACCAGCATCTGAAGGCATGGGAGCACCACAGCAGGCCCAGAGGATAGTGTAGGCCACATGCTCATTATGTTATTCACTCTGTTCAAGAAAAGACAGTTAGGAGCCACCTTACACCACTTGGTTTGGGGGTGAGGCGTTGCTCCCTGGGTGGGATGCCCTCGGCTGCACAGGCAGAGCCATCCAGCTGATTTGCATCTTTCTTATGCAACCTTAAACCAGGAGAAACTCCACTAAGACAATGGACTTAGAGCAGTATACATGCTACGTGAGCTCAGCCCAAGTATGTAAGAGCTGCTCAGATGAGTCAAGAGCCAAGACGGTAGCCTGCAAAATTGAGGATTTAACTCTTTATGACAAAGTTCCTAAAAGTATCACATTTTCTAACGCAGATGGTAATCTAGGGCTGCAACTCTACCTTCAGCTAAATCATTTAATGATCAGCTGTCTGCCTAACCAATAAGTTTATACACCTACTCTGACTTTGCAAGAAACTAAAAGTAGCTGGCAAAGTTAGACAGATACAACACTAAATGTGAGCACACATCTTATTGAACTGACAATTTAATTGAAAAAATTGTCTATAATGTATAATTGGACTACTCAGCTTGGTTTGTTGCTTAAATGATTATTTAAACTTTTTTGGAAATGTAAACTTCTTTTTTAAAAGGTTTTCTAACAGGCACCTCTCAAAGAAAGGAAACAATGCCCAAATTCTTTATGACATTATGTCCTTGCATTATTGCACCTTTCAAGTCAGTAACTACTTAGGTTTTCAGAACTAACATATTTGTTCTTGAGTTTACTCTGAAGATGTAATCAGGCTCTTTTGACTAACCACAAAAAAGACTCCATGTTCCTTGTACTTATAAGATTTATCGTGTAAAATGCAGAACATCATCTACATGGTGGGGGCAAAAATGGGAGCAATTTAATAGTCTGGAGAAAGCAGAATTTCTATGTCCTAATTCTACATCTTTCTCAAAATCTAAAAAGAAAGACTTTCTAAGTTTTTTTTTCCCCCGATACTTTCCTCATCGACCACCAGAATCTGTCAATCAGCAACTAACCAACTTGTTACACTTTTTGTTAACCACATTTTCCTGCTGTACAGCTCTCCAAAACAAGGATCAAAAAGTGGGAAGTGACCATTAATATTTTTCACTTTGAGATGAAAATCTTGTAGGCATCTGGCAAAAATACTATGAATTAACCATAAGAGTGTTCTTATGGCAGTAGTAGCTCTCGATCTTTTCCTCCTTACTCAGCCAGTGATGTCCTAAAGAGTTATTGGAAGTAGTAATATGAAATTATTGCTAAGGCACTGGGAAAGAAATGTTTCATTGTTGTTTTTTTTTAAATTATGCTTCATACGCCCATGCTTAGCAGCTTAATTTGGACAGCATTTTATGCTCTTATGAACCCTTCTGTGCCTCTTGGGTAAAGAATTTTTTAGAAGTGTATGTGTCATATTGTATCTCTTTACGGAAATGATACAGGCATGAATAACAAATAATAGCCAGTTTCCTGTAACTGGGGAAAGAGACATAAATCAGTTTGGCTTTGTCTTCTTGTGACCTATTGTGAACAGTTGCTTTGTTCTCTAGCTATGTCTGTACTTTCAGGTGCACCTCACTAGGCCATACAGTGTATATAATTAGACATTTTAAGTTAGAGAAGATGAAAATCAAATATTAGAAACACGGCCTTTTACCATAAGAATTTTCAAGAAAGAGACTGAATTGACAGAAATAAAGATCCAACATCTAAAGATGTTTTTCATATGGATTCACCCCATGCACTCCTTTGACAACAGGTATCTGTGAGAGGGTTTTCTTGGTTTCCTAGCAAGTACCTGGCACTACCTTCTTTGAAGTACTGAAAGCTTTTTGATGAAAATGAGAGCCATTCTAAATGGCTGGAAGAAGATTTTAGCATAATATATTTAGCCACGTATTTTATCATGACTTGAATTTGCATTGTTCTTGGTTATTTCTTCAGTGTAGTTGCAAGCCATTCTGAAGTTCTACAGTGGCAATGAAGTAGCTTATCTCTATGAAAACAAAAGCTAATTGGCTACACACTGCAAGGTGGAGTGTTGTGAAACAACGCAGAAAAAAAGAAAATCAGTATGTTAACATTTTCATGGTGGAATGACACTGATAATGAGACTGGAACAACAAATTTAATTAAATAATATAAATATTATGTTAGAAGCATAAGCATAAGTGGAAATATTTATTTTTCTCATTCACCTATGAAAACTGACAACAACGTTAAGCTTGGTCAAATACAAGAAGACATGCACGTGTAGCAACAGCTATGAAAATGCCCTTTTTCCCAAAACCATTTAAATGAGTGATTTTCTAAAGCAGTGGATAAGAAAGCAATTCCCTGCTTTGATCTGAGTAGCCACCAACATTCAGTATAGAACGCTGCATGCGATCATTATCTGTTTCTTTATAGTGCTTCAGGAACAAAAAAACACAAAGCCATGCTCAGCTTAGTTCCCTTGTGAAACAAAGGAATTAGATGGACTATCAGAGATGTACTCCAGGGGAGGCTGACCTCTCTAGAATGTCAAGGAGGTTCAGAGAAAAGATGATTCCAAACACAAAGCCTTCCCTTCATGTGACCTGATAGAGGTAAAAATTTAAGATGCAGAAATGTTAATAAGAAGTATTGTAATGATGTTTTACATGTGCTGCTTTTGAAATACATATTTCAAAACACTTTCTTACAGAAAGAACTTCCTAAAAAGAAATCTGTGTTTTACCAGATAAAAATAGCCATTTAAATAGCTATGAAAATTTCCATACTTTTAAAAACATTATGAAATAAATCAGTGAAATGTGTAGAACCAGTCCCTTCTTACTTTAAAACCATTATTGTCAAACACATTAAATCAGCTACTGGAACTCTCTAATTAATAGCCTTAGCAGACTGAAGGGAATGAGTGAGGCACCTTCAGAAAACAGATTAACTAAATGTTACAGAAAAGTCAAAGATGTCCACATTAGACACTCAACTTAGATTTTAAGACATTGACAAAGACAGGCTTCAGACTTGCTAGACTGAGTTAGGTGCTATCGTGGTGCCCAGTCCAAGAAAAACAGCTCAAAAAAGCCTGATGCTATATAAAACAATTTTACCACCTTCTTAAGAGCTATGACACAGAAGAGAATGTAAAAGCTTCTTACGTGCTTTCCTTCACCTGAGCTTCTGGACTTGTGCAGAAGCACTCTGCTCTCAAAATCTAGACCTATATTTGGTATACGGAACTAATTTGAAATTAAGTGGCATTTATATTTGAATCAATTTGAATCCCTACAGAAATGGTGTTCAGAGCACAAGCCAGGCCTAAGACGTCGTCTGGCCAGTCTGAACCACCAGCCATCACACCACCAACAGTTCCAAGTCTTGTCCCTCCTGGATTGTTCTTCTTCTAACTCCATGATAGATGCACTCCATGGTGGCCAGTGTCAGTCAGATGAACGAAGGATGCCTCTGAAACATTGTCTAGATTGAGTGCAGCACGTACTTGGCAAGTGGAAGATGTAAGAAATTTTTATGTTCTCAGGCTATGAAGGGAACTGAACCTCAGTTTCTGCCTTCCTAGGTAGACCTCAAACCACTAGGTCACAATATAAAAATAGAGCCGCATTTTAACGCTCTCCTTTTTCCCTTCAGCGATGTGTCCTTTATTGTTGGTCTTTTGTAACCAAAATGGGGTTTGTGCTCTCTACGCTAGATTCAGTGATACCAGTGTAGAGTCTTGTGTTTCTCAGGGCTAATGTATTTGTGTGTTTTCCTGCTTTCCAGCTGGATCATGATAAAATTGAGAGGGAATTTGGTCACCCAGTTTCTCAAGTCAAAGCATTCATGCATGTGTATAAGATGTGAACTTAAGACACCTAGCAAAATATCAAGACCACCAGCAAGATATCTAAAATTCTGTAGGTGCCTCTAGACCTATATAATGCTGCAGATAATCTCTTTAAATCAGTTCAATGGTTTAGGTGCCAGCATTATACAAAAGCCCCAACCTAAGTTGATTTTGCAAGTTTTATCTCACTTTTAAGTGTGCTTAAAGCCTAATCTCCAGGTTTTTTATTTTGGATCAGAAGATAGTGTCTTTTTTTCATGCTGAAAAATAATTTATTCTATAACTAATTCTATTCTCGTCAGTGGAGTAAGCCTTGAAGGAAGCTGACACCTGACATGCATTAAAAGTATGAATGACTGGCTCTATCCGAAAAGTTTTGTTCCTTTCTAATCACATGAACTCCCACAACTTGGTTAGGAGCAACCAAGCCAAAACTTTAGAATTCATTTGGTACTGAACTTCAATATTTGGGGGTGCGGGGTGTTATTTGAATTTAATAAAAAAAAATAAAAAGAAGGAGGAAACAAACATGGCTCTTCAATGTGGTCTCAAACTTTCCCATGAACTCTTAAAAAACATTGCCTTATTTCTACTCATAGATTCATCTGATGCAAGAACTATTAGATTATTGCAATAACAAGGGCTAAGTAAATTTCAAGTTGTTGCTTCTCTTTAAGTGAAATGTATAAACATTTATGTCTTCTTGAAGACTTTGAGTTCCAACTTGAAAGATGTCAGGCAAATTATAGTAAAGCCTTAAAAAGAATCTGAAAAATTAATTTCAAAATTAAAATTCAGTATTCAAAAAGTCTGCACGTTCCTTACCCATAACATAAATCTACTATATAGTAGATTTAGAACTACTAAATTAGTTTTCTAAATTAAAACCATTTGTGATCACATACACAAGGGAAGTTGTAATCACACACTAATGCACAAATTTATGCCTCTATGTGATTGAGATTAATAACAACTTAAGAATTAGAAGGAACATAAAAAGGCCCTGTCAGTCAGTGGCACGGGAGAGCTGTTATGCTTCTTTGGATATCTACTTATTACTTTAAAACTAGGATACAGATGCAGAAGCTAGTCAACTGAGATACATGCAGTCATTTTACTGCAGTGCCATACAGCTCCCTGTGGCTCTAGTATCACTACATTTCCCACGTCTCAACTTCATGGTCATCTTATCCAGTGCAGTCCCATGGGTTTTCTTCCTCTTAAATATGTCCACACTTGTTCTGCCTTGGGAGCACATGCAGTACATCATACAAATCACAGTTACAGTAAAAAAATAGACTTCTCTCTTCCCAACATAGCAACAAAACAACTCCTGCCAAAAAAAGAGAAGCAGAGAGGAATCCCCAAACAACTTCTTTGGTCATTAGGCCTACTTAAGAATGACTAATCAGAAAACCCAGAGACTTTGGACCATGTCCATTTTATGCACTGAACAAAGCAGAAATGGAAATTCCAGAGTCAAACCTTTCACTGAAACAGCCTTGCACTAAAATTCCCTGTCGAGCTCTACCAACACAGCATCATCTGAAGAAAAATCTGTCAGGACCTAGAGATACAGGAAGCAAAATGTGTATTTTCCAAAATAAATTCATGGCTGATAAAGGCTACAAATCATGGCTCTAATGTGCTCACTGAAAGAAGTTCTGTTTAGTGAATTCTCACCACAGTCTGCACCACTCAAATGTCTAGTCATCCATGAAGCAGAAACCCCAGAAACGCACGTTAGTGTAAGCTTGTCTCAGAGGGTTCTCTGTAAGAAGATTAATATCTAATATTTTAAAATACGTCTTGGCAAGAACAGATGTGCATTAAGATTCCGGCAACATTTTCTGAATATGGCTCCAGACAGCAGAAAAGCAGGAGAACTCCTTCTGCACACTGATATGTTAGCAGCTCCACAGATAGCATCAACAGTATTGATTGCCTTTGACACAGTCACAGTGAATCTATTATTTAAGAAGGAGATATTCTTCAGTGAATCCCTGCAATAAGCCATAACAAATACTGTGTGTTCCTGGTTTCCTGCTGGAGTGGTAATGGGCAGAAACTCAGAGCATTATTGTTGCCATATGTCTCAACAGTCATACTGATTTAATTGGTTGTCATAAAAATCTGACAAGAGGGAAGCCAGTTCATAGCTGGGTATGGGCCAGAGAGTACTGGTGAATGGACTACTTAGATCTCTCAAGAGCCTCTTTGTCTTCTACCAGCGTCATTGAACTGGTTGTCTTGTCCATAATCTAGAAACAATCCATTTTATGGGTGGAAATGCAGGCCATGTACTTTTGGATCCAATTTGTCTTACAGAATCACAGAAAATCTTATACTGTATGGAAACTATCTGTATTAAAATATAAATTCCCTGAAATGGAAAATGTTTTCAGTGAGGGCAGCAGATGGACTGCCTCATCATTTGTCTCCATATCACCCATCCGTAAATCTGTGCTGTATTTAAACTGCTTCAGTCTTTCCTTAACATCAAAAGACAACCACATGCAAGAACATCCATATTACATAACAGAATATTTAGCACTTGCATGAGAACTGTCATACAAGAAGCTTAATGCACTCTTACATATCTGTGGTTTACTGCAGGATAGGATTGCTACCCACATTTTATGGAAAGGGAAGGAAAACAGAGATGCTAGAGAAATGACACGACTTGGCTATGGTGTGAGGTAAAACCAGGAGTGGAGCGCGATGGTTCTGCTTTTGGGCGCTGGGCTTTATTAACATACCTGTCCTCTGACGTTTTTCCTGCCACCCGAGCTCCAGAGTGGTATGAAAACATTCAGTCTTCCAAAACATTGGAAGAAGAAAACAAAACTAGTTACCTTCCCTCCATGCCAAAAATACAACAGCCAAGAGATACTCTTTTTTATGTGTTCATCTTATAGCATGTACTTTGTATCACTTTTAGGTTCATCCATGAGGAAGTTAGGTGTGCAGTCTGTGGGAACCACCTGGGCTGCCTCTGTGTTCATTATCTTCTCTGGCAGCTCTTTCCACTCTAAGATAAAAATGTCTAATAAGCAAAGAGAATCATCCTTATGCATTGAGAAGAACACATCAACATCACCTAAGAAAGGATTCTGAACAATTTTGAAGCAGTCTGGTGCATTGTTTTTACATACTACAGCTTTATGAACACTTTCAGATGCATCAGAACTGCTGTAGATTCAATGCAGACTTGTTTTAGTGAAAATACAACTTTAAAGGTTCAGGAGGTAATGTTATATTCAATATATTACATTAGTCTATGAAAAGGAGAGACATGAACTTAAAGACAAAGTTCAGACTGTTTTTTTATTATCAGATATTCCTAATGATTATTACTTATTTTGAAACTGAACTAAAAATGAATGTTACAGCGATGTAACAATGCTACACTAAACAGTATAACAGTATGCTAGGGTTTTTTTCCTCCAGTAAAAGACTCACCAGACTATATCCATCAAGGCTGACTATCCAAAACCCTTACTGTATTTTTTTTTTGGCTCAAGGGTTTATCAGTGTAGATAATTTGTAAATTTAGACATTTATGTCCATGAAATTGTACTATGCAATAAACAGATTTGACAAGCTTATCTGAAAAAATCAAATTAAATTCTTGATTTTCATGCCCTAGTAAACGGTCAGCTACTTATGAATGAATTTAAATATATAAATTAGCATCAACCCAGTCCTGAGAAATGATTACTGAAAACAGCATACCACCATGGCAAGAATTGTACAGCAGAGGAACATTTCCATGCAGCAATTAAGTTGATACCCATTAGCTAAGGACAATGTATCCAAGCCATGAAATTGATTGAACAGTGTCTGCACAGTAACTGACTCCTGTTTCAAAATACTCAAGTGAACAATCATCTGTCCAAATACAACATTATTAAATTGAAGAGACCGTAGCTGATTTTGGCTACTGTGGCATAAACCTTGAGAAGAATTCATGCTACTAATAAATTTAGCCAGTTTTCGCCACTAAAGTTGAGATTGACTTACCCTAAGGAGTGTATTTGATGTGATAGGAAAAGTAAACCAGTTAGATAACACTCTTTGGTGAATTACCCCTGTGCAATCCTACTTACTTCTGCTGGTTTATTTCAGATGAAAGCTGGTGCAAAGCTGTATGTTGAACATTTGTATGTTAAATGCCTGATGGGTTTTAAACTCTTAAGAGCTTACCAAGCTCTAACACAAAAATCAATTGCATTAAAGCAATACTAAGCAGTTTATTGAAGACCCTGTTTTTCCCTTGTGAAAGGCTTATCTGAAATTGTTTGAGATGATGGCAACAAATTGTTTGAAAAAAAGGCTTTTCCATGAATCCAGATAAAGAGCTTCAGATCCCAGCTATATTATCCAATAATAGAGGTAGTGCATACACATTTTGCTGGCCTATGTAGAAAGATAAATATCTTTACATTTGTTAAAGCTAAAAGAAAAGTTTGAGATGTTAAAGCAGGAAAAATCTAAGATGTTGTTTCACTTTGCAGATATGGAGTGAAATGGTGGGTCTGGACACACCAATTCAGAGCACCTCCAAAGAAGCAGATAAAGCTATTTATTTTCAACCAGATGCATGACAGCAGATTTTGGCCTTTCCTCTTCTAACCTTACATCTCTATAGGTGTTAACCTGATCTCATATGCACTCAAGCATACTTTTCTGATTTATCTGCTATTAGATTAAACACATGAAGTTGAGGACCTATATGGACTTTAGGGATTCAAGTCCATTACCAAATGGAGATGATCAAAACCAGCAAATAACTACTTCCTAATACACCACTAATAAAATCCCTGTGTTTTCCCTTTAAAAATTGGAGCTGGTCAGAATTTTCCTTTTGAAACCCAATAAGCATTTCAACATCCCCAGGGCACTTTGGGGATTTAGGCTCATTTAGCTCACAAGTATCACAACAGGCTGATTCAAACCTGTCTGCACTTAGTGCTAGGGTGTAGTGCAAGAATACGGTCCCAAACGTCACGGCAGATAGGAGACCTTGCAGGAGACCACGAGCTACAACATGTCCAAGGCAATGGCTGCCAGTGTCAGCTAACCTCAGGAACAAGCCTGCTAACCTCAGCTATTCCCAGACTCACAAGCTCTCTCAGTTCCTGCTGAGTTCCTCTAAGCCCTGTGATGTCCCATGCAAGGTAGGAGCTGCCCCATTAGAGAATTTTCTGTGTTTTTCCCTGTATGACTCAGTTCCTTATCAGTTATGCCCACTGCTGAGCTGAAGACCTATAAAGTCCAGATCTGGCCAGCTGCAGTGAAAGCTCTTCCATATTAAAAAAAAAAGAAAGCCGAGTCAAATAATGTGTTTCACGAACCCAGGTGGAAGATGAACCAAAGCTAATTACTAAACCAGCTGTGACCAAATAAAATATTACTTTTTCACATATCACCACATTTGTTTTGCTGCTTTTTTTTTATCCTTTCTATAAACAAAGGCAAGTCATATGACCAGGGGGAAAAAATAAGCACTATCAATTAGAGTAGCCTTACAGAGAACAGCAATTAACCTTCTGCAGAACTTAATCTCCTCCAGTGGAGTAACCTCTCAGTTCTGTTCTGTCTACTTGCCCTTCTCAGCAATGCTGCTTTGTGCTGACCAGGCTGACAGTGTTACTCATCTGCACTGCTTTTTGCATTGCTGTTCTGCAAAATGAAATCAGAAACTGTGTTCAGTCAAAGTGTTATATGAATATTTAAATTTTTGATGTATTTTGACTCTTTTAGGCTTGTTGTGTAAATATTTAAATAGTGTATTTTGACTCCTTTAGGTTTTACGTTTTCCTTTACTTTGCTACTTTTAAAAGGCGTAAATCATACCAGCAATCAAATAAAAAACCCAGAAGCCATATTTTGCATTGTTGAGGCAAATCCAAAAGGACACAATAAATAACTTCTGTGGTGTCTGGATTGGTTTCAAACCAATCTTTTTAAAAGGGGAAAAAAGTCACTGAAAAATGTCAAGTGCCTTTACAATTTACCAGGACTCATGATTTGATTTTGATTAATGCTCAACTTAATAATTCCACCAGCATTTGAAATCAGTTCATCAACATTAAATCTTACAAAAGCAGGTAAGTGCTACATCCTGCTCCAGAGTGCATATAGTAATTAATAGTTCACAGCAAGAACACATACCACTCTAAGAAAAGAAGCTAAGCGGGGTATCATCACTCTGTATCAGAAACAGACATCGTTATCACTCTTCTTAGTCTCATACCAATGCATGCACTCATTCTGCCAGCAGCCACTCAGATTGGAGAGCTAGGGAAAAGTAAAGTTTTGGACAGTGGTCCATAGGCAGAAGACCACAGTTGCTCTCCAAAGATCTCACTGTTTCTCTGCCTAGAGGGGGTTGGGGTGAGCCAGAGTAGGGCAAGGCAGAAGCCTCCATGGGCTTGCTTACTCACATAACCAGAAATCCAGAGTATGTAGCCTCCATCCTCCATTTTACAGGTAGCACACAGTCTGGAAGCTTCACTTCAACAGAGGAAGAGGTACATCTGACTAAAAGCCATGAACAGGTCACTCCTGCTTTATATAGTATAACCATTTGGAAAAATACAATTACTTGCACAGTGCAATGGTCAGCATAATTACATTGACACAGAAAATGCTACAGTCTCTTGAGCTAGCATCAGTGGTTAGTTCTCTGGAAGATGGCACCTCCAACAGTAAAGGGCCCACTATCTTCATGATGAGCCATTGATTTAGTGAGGTACAAAACTTAAGTGCCACCTACCGAATAGCCAGAACCGATTCCTGCTCCTCCTATGTCCTTTGCTTGCGTCCAGCATCCAGGCATTGATCCTGTTTGCTGCTGATTTGGAATCAAATTCAAAAGCCATAAAATACAGTAGTTCAGAGAGATAGCCTTAAAAAACTTTAAAATTAAGTTAAAGAAACTAACATTTGTTTGATGGGTTTTGTTTTTCAAAATTCACGTAGTTCTTTCTTCTAAATATCGCAAATACCTATTTGAAATCCTTCCACAGTTAAGAAATTATATTTCCAGCACACCAAAAGGATTCCTATTTTAACTCTTTGTTAGAATGTTAATTTGCAGGTACACTAAAGGTTAGATGTCTTGTCTATATTAGTCAAATTCACAAGTAATTAGCAAATGTCTCGATTATGTTGACAAATGAGTCAGTCATGTAAGTAATGGGCAACACTGGACAAAGAAAATAGGAGTTGTTCTTGTCAGCATGAAGGATTTCACTGCAGGAGAGTTGCTGTGGCTTTCATTATTTCAACGGTCAATGGATGTTGCTATAGAAACTACATAGTTAGCAAGCCATGTAAGCAAAAGAAATATGATAAAAACAAAACTAAAGCAATGAAAGAATAAAACCCCAAGGATCTCATATCTGTCCAACAACTTAAATTCATTTGTTGGTTTTATCTTTCAATCATATCACCAGCTGATGAGACTCCTAGTAACGATATCATCTATTCACATAGCACTTTTATATAATTCAAATCATGTATTATAGCACATAATAGTCAAAACCAGCATCAAAACAAAACGCTTTCAATATCAATTTAAAAATGAAATAACATTGAGCTATTTGAATATGTAAAAATAGTATTTGGCTTCATAACAGTATATTAGCCCTCTATAAATACTAATGAATAATTATTAATCTCTCTTGCATGATGTACTTCCTTTGCTTAGAGGAAAAATGACATTTTAGTATTTAAACTAGCTTTTCTATGTGCCAGAAAGTACTTGCAAATACAGTTACCTGCCTGAAGTATCCAGGCACTGATGACCACCTGCCTAACAGGTTGGCTTGTATTCCGTGCATGTCACACAGTCTATGCTGATTTGAATATTTGCACTTAATGAATGAAGCCTGACACTCTTCTTCCATTTTGGATAATTAAGTAAATAGCCGATCTGAGATTTTAAAACAAGTGGGATTGAAGAGACTTAGAGACCTTGTCATTCTAAAAAGAAGGATGTATACGACAGGTGATGAGATACAATTCTGAGCTTATGCAGAATCCATGGGCTGTATTCTGTGAATATATTTTTGTCAATTTTTCCATAACTACATTTTCCTTTAAACTGATTTCTGTTGTATACCTTTTCAGTAACAAGGCAACGTTATTTTTTCCTTTCAGACACGAATATGATAAATATATACAGAAAAAAAGATACACACCAGGACCTATAAATCCTCTTACTCCTCTCCTAGTCCTGTGATCAGGGTTCCATGGCAGAGCCCTGAGCTTTTCATTCCAACTTCTGTCTGGCTGAAGGATTTTTTAATAGAGGAGTCCACAACATTAATCACAAAAAGAGATGTATTAAATAGGCAAAAGCCAAGAAGATGAGAAAATCTGATATACCAAGATGAGAACTGTGCCAAGTAACCAAAACCAACACAAGCGTTAGTGCCTTCAGACAAAGAAAAGCAACTTGAGGAACATAGTGAAACCACAGAACATTTGCCCTCTATTCAACTGCACCTTGTTCATCTAGCAAATAAACCTTTCATTACCACATTGCTTTCCAGGTCTATGGAGAAAAAAATGCCAACATATAGAAATGATTGCTTGCATTTCCACTGAAAGCCTTGGTGCTTTTAACTTCGAAGTCTCTTGAGAAATGTTGATAAGCTTTTGCCACTAGGTCACATTAGGAAAGAGAATACCAAGGTTTCATAAATGTTTGCACAAGCACTATAGAAAAACATGGAAGGACGATTAAACTGAAAGAGAGCATTCAAAAACTTTCTTTTTTTTTTTATAGAGAAAGCAAAAACCAAGAAATAACAATTTAAATAGGACACTTCTGGTTTGCACTGGTCCATGATTTGGTCAGTTTGATCATTTTAGCTGGACTATTAAAAGTAATTCTCAGAAAAGACACTGAGTCTTCAAGGGTCTCATTCCCTTATCATCCCGGAGGGATGAGATTAATGTCTACTATGGGACTGTGCCAGGAACATGGTCTTTTCTTGTTAACGCTGCTCCTGGAAAAAAGAGAACTATTGTAAACCTCTTAACGCACTTTCCTCTTGCCGTGTCTCTCAACCCTGTCACACAATTTGAAAGGATATTAGAACAGACAGAGAGTGCAGAGTTGAAATCAAGCATAAGTCTTTATTCCATGAAAGCTTTGCATATCACAGGGTCTGTGTTATGAAATGGTCAACCGTTTGCCCCTGGGTCTTCATCCATTACATCCACATAAAAAAGACCATCTTGCAGTCGGAGCTGTGCAAACTGTTGGATGATGCCTCAATCTGGCAGGAGGGAGGAAGTTCACTGCCCAAGCCCACTAGCTCAATATACCCCGGGGGACCCAAGCTGAGCCAAGGCAGCCGAAGGACAGACATAAACCCAATTTGTTTCTTTGCAGAAGACAACATCTGAGGCTGTTATTGATGTGTCTAACCTTTGGATTAGGGGTCTCTCAGGTAGACAGAGCTTAGCGCTATACTAGTGATTGGGGCAGAGCATACTACTGCGGCTGGCGATGAAGGTTACTTGCCAAGGCAGAAATTCCTTGGGAAGAGAGTGGATTTGACAGGATTTCTGTAAAAGGACATTAACTCTATGTGGTTTAAGGACCTTTGCTTGGTGTTAAAACTGTCGACGCTTTATTAAGTATATTAATTTCATTGGAAAATAATTTGAATAATTGACTGAAATCTACGAATACAAAATTGGTCTGCTGCAAAACCATAAAGCACACCATCACTACCTAGCAAAGAAGAAACATTCAGCAGCTGTACAAGATTTGTTAATGGAAAATTCTCTGAGACTAGAAAACAGCAATTAATTTTTCTCATCACCTCAGGAAGGTAACTCAGTGTCTTTTTTATGGATAAACAATCTAAGGCGCAAAGGTCTGGATCCATCCTACTTAGTTCACATCCTTCAGTGAGGAAAGTCACCCAGGTTTGCAGCGTAGCCACGAGAGGAACAGGATCATCCTGGGGAGAGCTAGCACACTTCACATCTAGATCAGGTAAGCAGAATCTGGTGAAACAGTTTAATTCAGTAGGGCAAAGCCATGCACCAATGACAAACCTGAGATCAGAACACAATCCTTAACCATTTTGGTGGTGATGTCGGTCAGCCATGAGGGCACGTGGGTTCTAAGTATAGGACAATCAATAGTGAACAAGGGAAAAAATAAAGGAGAAGGAAGACTAATTTTATGTGACTACATTGACTGCCTCTGTCCCAGTAAACTATCCAGGGCCAGACTTTTCAATATCGTTTAATTGTTATTGTGCTCCTTGGCACAGCTTTCGTTAGTGCCCCATAGGTCCAAGCACTGCCCTGGCACATTCAGGAAAGGACACAAGGTGTGGTCTGCTCCCAACAGCCTTAACGGGGATTTGTGGGCAGGGAGGTGTTAGCTTTATGGACATAACTGTCCTGTGCTACTTGCTGTTGGGGCCAGGGATTAGTCCTGGCCATGTCTGATCCCCGGGTAAAGTTGTAGTCATTATGTTCGCCACTATTTCAAAGACAACATTTCAAGCCTTGTTAATGTATTTTCAGCTTTGCTGTGCTTGGGGGAATGTGAGATATCAGAAAAAAAAAATGTGCTAGGTTAAATAGCCATCTGATCTCAGAATGTCTTCTTCTGGAAGCTTAATATGTTTTATTTATCCAACGAAAGCTTAAGAAATGGCCTAACCATAACCTCCATATTTGCAATGTTTCAGACTTCCAACAACTCTGGTGCCTTTTCTATAATTTCTGTAGTTTTTCAGTTTGCTTTTTGTACAGTGGATTATACAACTTTAAACAACGCTGCCTGTTGTGCTCTCTTCTAACCCCAATCTGATATTCCTCATTCATACCTAGATGATTCGTTACTGTGGCTCTGGATTCTTTTCTATGTCACCTAATTCCAGATCAATGCCACCCATCTGGTATGCATGACCTACTTTGTAGTCTTACATTAGCAGGACTAATTGGAGAAAAATTGATGGACTCATATTCCATCTGAATATCCACTTCTATCAGAATCATAAAGGTTTTCCTGGAGTTACATTCTGGAAAAAAGATGTTAGAGGCAATGCTGAGATTTACAGTTTGAGAGCAATAGACTTGCTTTTCTGATTGGGAGGGGTTTTTTGAGTTAAAAAAGCAACTAATATTAAAATGAGATATTAAAGTAAATGTAGTCAACAATTCCTTTTTAATTTTTTTCTTTAATGCAGAATGTATAAGTTCATAGTTCACAATATAAGTTCATGAAGGCAAATTCTGAGTTCTTAGTTTGTTCCACACTCCACGCAAAGGAAGTTCATTGTCAGATCTTTTCCTCATAGTTTTATTGCCATTCATATTTTTTTTATCATCATTTCCTAAGCAATGATTTTATGCTTTCTTCTAGATCACAACAGAAAATGGGTATATATCATTCATGAACAGGACCTGGCAGGATGTAACTAGACTTTTTGCCCCTCTTTGGATGTAGATTTTCCGTTTGAAATTAGTGTTTGCAGACCAGTATAATTTCTTTCATATGGGCTCCATGATTTTTTTTATTAAACTATTTTTAACCAGAATGTAATGTGGTACTGAGCCCTTACATTGCACATGACGTCAATACAGTTAACTTCATCAGCTGGCATTGATTATGTAAGCGTGTTTTAATTTGTTATTTGACTATGCATGATACAAGCTTTTCTATGGCTTTGATCCGAAGACTAGCCAGTTTGAATACTCAAAATACACTGTTTATCTCTTTTCATATCAGGACAGTGTTTCCATGTTTCTTATGTATCAAGAATAGTGACCGAGAAATTAATGAGCTAACTTGGATGTATGATGGATGTAGGTTTCGTAGTCACGTTGAGTCAAATTGTCCTATTATATTAGATGTGGTTTAACATTCTTGCGAGTTGATGGTAGCTTTTACACTGTATTTGATAGCTGTTCTACCCTTATCTCATACTGGAACTATATGAACAGTAGGATTTTCTTCTTTCTCTCTTATTTTATAAGCGTTAATTCTTAAATATCTGATAGTTTCCCTAGTCTATTATCAGTCACCGATGACATTTATTGTTGGTGAAACAGTCATATATCTCTATATGCATGAACACATGTTTCTATGGCTTGTCTGCATACACATTATGCATGACATTCCCATGTCTTTTTCTAACTGGGGTGACTTCCTAATCACAGAAAATATTTTGGTTTGTTTTGGAATTGCTGCTCATTCCTCCACAAAGCACTGTAATTCTCAGCTAACAAGTTTAAGCCAGTCCTGCTGTAATGGATACGTAAAGCAAAATAGTGAAAACATTTAAGAGAGCAGAGAGTTAGGATTTTGCAGACCATCAGTTTTCAGTGCTTAGCTTGCAATATCCGGGGCTTGAATTTCAGTGGTCCTTATTGCTGGCAATTTACAGTGACTTCAAGAGCCGTAGTAGTGCTCCACTTTTTTCCTGATGAAATATTAACACATTCACCCTTAAGAAACCACAAAGGCAGTCTAATAAGTTGTGTATTCGTCAGATATTAAACATTCATTGTTTGGATTTTAAGAAATGGAACCACAGAAGTATGTTTAACTTATTTCCGCTTCTAGCAAGGCAGGTTTAAAATAGTGCAGAGTAATGTTTAGGTTACTAGTGGTTCAGTAACACCGTGCCATGTTTCCTAGGTGAAAAATAGCACGTCAACAGAACGAACAAATCTTAAAAGGGCAAAAATCTCTTCAGACATCACCCACTTAAACAGTTGCCATTAGAGGAAGCTGTATTAAGCACAGATGTTAAGTGTCCGCAGGAGCTGCTGTGCGCAAACATCAGGCTATTCAGCTCTTTCCAAGCTCAGTGCCTGAACCCTACGCGCCAGTCAGACTGAATATCCCCTGTGAAAGGGGCATTTGCATGGAGTTCTGACTCCATCAATACATGACACACTCAGATCTTATTATTTTAACAAGGCTCCTCACTGTGCCAGTTCCAAATGGACATTAAGGCTGAACACCAGAGTAAACAGTGCGGGCAATGAACTTCATCACCGCAAACACCTGATGACTGCTTCCACCAGCCCTTTTTTTTTCCTCTTTCTGTTGCAGGCTGCCCATTATTGTGGTCCTCCTGGCAGCAATTAGCTGTCATCAGGCTCTCTCTCAGGCACCGTTTCTGCTAGAGACTAATCCCCCTCAACACAATCCATTCTTCTGTCTTTTGCCATTCTTTGTTGGTTACACCGTGTGCACAAATTAATTAGGGCTCGATTTAAGGGCTGACTCAGCTGGTTCGTGGCACAAATGAGTGCAGCTGGTTTTCTGCATAAGGTTTTCGGCTTTTTGTTTTTGTTTTTGTTTTTTATTTTCCTCCTGGTTTAGAAATATACTGTGTGTGTGTGTGTGTGTGTGCAAATTAAACATGAGATTTTTGGCAGATGCAATTGGCTAAAGAAGCTGACAACATGGATCTATTTAGCCCATCTGCCCCTAAGGATCCAACTCAATTCCTTGCAGAGCTATAGGGTTAGGACTACTGAGTTTCCAGTGTCAAAGGGTGGCTTCTCTACCTCAGACATGCTGGCATTCTGATCCTGGGAGGTCCCCTGCCCCAAAAAACAGAAACATCTGGAATCACATGGGCAGCTTGTCTGCTGAGTTCAGCAACAGGGATCCCTGTAGCTACAGCTCCACCCCACTGTTAGGGGACCTAGAAGGCACTTAACAATTACTGTCTTTACTATAGGATTACAAGTGCATTTGATATCATATGTATATTACGATCCTTCAGATTTTACACAAAAATATTCTTGGGGTATAGTTCACACTGAAATATATCCTCAGAGAAATAATCATCATGATGTTTTAATTTAATTTAGTAAATATTCCTGAAATAAAAGGATATTTTACTTAAGTAACCATGTTATGTTTATATCCTCTTACATATGCTGGAATTTTAAAATTCTGAGTCATGATTCAACACCAGAGCAATAAGGCACCTCAAGTGATTGGGAAAAGTACATTCTGAACATGCAGATATTATCCTTCACTGTTCATTTCAACTGGAAGAATTTAGTCTTTGATCATGAAACTGGAGTGTTTGATTCTGTTCTCACTGAAGTCAAATGAGAGTGTTGCTGTTAACTTCTATGAATGCCTGTAAAATGTTAGGATATATGAATTTATGAGACTTCAACCAAATTGTTTACTAACTTTGGGCTTAGTTTCACTGCCACTGGGCTTTAAAGATGACAACAATATATAAACACTGCTATAATTACCTGGTTGATAATTACCTCTCATTGACTTCATGGAGTTTTGCATTCTCTGTCGTCAACTGAGGTCTTATTTTATTGGGATATATAATCATTTTACAGTCTGATAGTGTAAATATTGCTGAAAAACAATCAAGTGCAGGCATAAGCCTCAGAGCTTCTGGAATTTTCCACAAGCTGAAACAATTATTGTATATTTTATATCTATATATATGCACGTATCTATACATATATAGACACACTGTTGGTTTTTTTCTGCAAGATCTGTAAACAAATTGGTGTAAGCATTGTCCCTAACTAAAATCTACATACCACTCAACAGGGACTTAAAGATGGGTTCAGTCCCTCCATACCACCACAGTCCAGATAGTGGCAAAGGGAACTTGGCATTTAGAATCAGAGCACTACTTACATACTTACAATTAAACAGCTGCTGAAGTGCTTTATTAGACCAGGTTAACCAGTTTCTTTCCAGAACACACCTTCTTTTCAATAAATGAAGTTCTGTACTCATATTCACTGAAGCAAAAGTCTTCAGGTTTTTGCTGTTTTAAACAGGAAGGAAATAAATACATATTATTAAGTCTGGTTTATCTTCCTTTTTCTAAAAAAGTAGCTACTGCATCGTCATCAGTTCAGATGTGAACTACTACCTTGAACGTCAAATCAAATATTGCATAAATTATATATTTGAATCACTCATGGAATAGATATAGAATTATTAGACATACAGTATGTAAACACTAGGGCAAAAGTCTCTGAATTGACCTTTGAAGGAAAGTTATTTAAATCAGTAGAGTGAAAACAAGAGGTAAAAAAGGTGCAATTCAGAAGAGAAACCAGATTCATAATTTCCTAGAACAAACATGCAAATTTAAATTCAGCAGTGCTAAAAAAAGAATAAGAAAGGCAAATATTTATGTGAGCAGAATCTCACCCAGCCCAGTCCCAACACTTGTACACATGAATAACTTTACACACTTAAGCGGTAAGATTGTCTCAAATGGCATTCCTCGCGTAAGAAACGTCCTGTATTTGCCGAATCTGTCGATTACCACATGATTGTTATGCACCATAAGAAAAGCTTGCCAGTCTAAAGAAAAAATTCTGACAATCCAAAATAAACATTTTCAAATATAAAAAAAATTACATTTACCTGTAGACTTTGCTATTAACAGCCACTGATTTTTAGGCCATATCTCATTAAGAGCTTCTGTACCAATGAAACCGCTTTCTAGATTGACAGGTGGCTGATTTAACAACAACAAAAAAATATCTTATTTTGAAGGTTTTTATCATGAAAAACCCTCTCAAACGGCCCAGTGCATTGTGATTTCCGTGGTTCTTTTTCTTCTGAGCTGTTCAATTAGTTGGAAATCTCTCTCTGATGGACTGAAGCAGCTTGAGTGAACGCCTGAGCGCACAACCAATTAGGCTCATTTGAAGTTGCAGAATTGCCTTCTTTGGTGTTAAAACCCCATGTCAAACACTGGGTCTAAGATCATTTGTACTACAAAATGAGATTGACAGAGCAGCTGCAACAGGGGGCATGCCTGCTGGACGACTTAATTGTGGAGACTGAAGGGCCATCATGAACTGGCGTGTGGAGATTGTATCACCACTGCTGCATTACAAATGCTCTTTATTAACAGCGATCTGTAATCAATGAGCTCAGGCTTTTTGCCAGAGCTCCAAAATCAGATAGGCAGCTCTCCTCCCAAGGAATAGGAGGAGCCACCGGCGCAGGGGGTTGTGCTGAGGCCGGGAGCAGGGATGCTCTCCCTGGCACCTCGTTGGGGCTGGGAAGCTGCAGAGAGGGAAATAACCGCCCAACGCCACAGAGCTTTCCTCATTTAGTAGAATATGCAGTAGCCGAGTTGAGCATGCGGCAACGTACTTATATTGGCATGAATGAAACACGGTTGCTCCAAACAAAGTGGTATTTTATTAGTCAAAGAGACTACACCGACTCAGACTGCTCTCAATAAATAGTTTTGATGGTGGCACGATGTCTGTAGCTTAATGGTAATGCCATGATACAAATGACCTGAAGCAAATCCAATAGGCTTGGTATACGCAAATTAATGAAAAAACAGTATATTTTAATCTTTTGGGTAGGAAACCTTTTGATTTTTTTAACAAGACACATTGCTTTTGAAAAGAGTAGTTGCTTTTCACTGACGCTTCCAAGCCAACTATTTTGTTTATTCCTTCATTGTTAAAAACAATGTCCTCTTACTGTAACCTACTGGATCAGTTTCCTGGAAAGAAATCAATATATCTGCACAAGTATTCCAAGATTACTTTATGATGAGACAGATGTAAAAACAATGTCAAAGTCAAATGTAAAGTTAGCCAAAACCAGCAATAGCTGATTGTAATTACCTACCCAATGCCTTTTGCTACAAGAACAACTTCACTGCTGTTTTTCAAAGGCGTTTTACTCTTGTCTGCTTCACTCTCTGAAAGTATCCCAGAGAAAGAAATAAGAAACTTGAGTGAACAATACAGGAACAGCTCAACTAGTGTGGCAAATCACATGCAGATGAGCTCTAGTACCATAAAACAGTGCCTCAAGTTTATGCTCCTCAATTATACGAGCAATACATGTTTAGATGCATCATCTAAACATTTGGCTCCTCGTATGAGCCAGTGGCAGGATTTACTTTTATTTACAGGCTTTTTATGGTTCTTTTTTATTTTTATTTTTTAATGTATACCACAGAGTATGATTATCTGTTCAGGTGATTTTACTACAATTTTGATTGTTGGTTTGGGTTTTTGTGTTTTGTTTTGTTGTTTTTTTTCCCTGAAGGATTCATGTTGCTATTACCAGTAATTCCCACGTTTATAAAGTCTATTCAAATTAAACAGATTCACACTGTGTCATTCTGCATCAATTGCAACACAAGCAACAGGCAGCTGAAATCAAATCATTTTTGGAAGAAAATCTGAAGTAAATACCAGCACATGTAATCTTGTTTTAAATTGTCTTTAGGAACTCTCTTTTACCATAATACGTACAGGAAACTTAACAACAAACTTGACATTGTTTAGGCTGCAGGTTGTCTCACTGCTACCTCATGGTCCCCGTATGACTCAATCCATCTACAGTCTCTTTCCTTACAAACAGAGAGTGAGCTCTGAGGTAGGCATTCTATTTCTGTTCTTCGTCTGTACAGCGTCTAGCTCAACACCGTCATTGCTTCTGACTCGTGCCCCAGGAAGCTACAGCAAAACTACTTACCGCTAGTTACGAAAAACAACACGAAAAATTCAAGTATCCCACCAGGTTAATGCTGGAAACAAAATGACATTGTATTCTCTTGTTTATGCAGTGTTTATTCACGTGTTGCCAGATCTTGTGAAATGTTTCTCCTGTGTCAGCAATTCCTGACAGAAGGCTGGTGAAAAGTGCAGAAGGTGGATATACAGGTAAGAAAGAGTTTTAGTATAATGAAGATATTAAATAATTAAAAAAAAGCAGAATCTTTTTTTAAGTAAATGAGTTCTTATTCAGTGTATCCATCAGGTACACTTGACCATCCTGTTCCATGTTTTCTGGTATTTTTGCAGTGGCGTTTAGAGCAGTTCACTCCAACAAAAGCAAGTGCCTAAACTGATATGAAACCTTACTGTAAGGAAATAACTAATCAATAAATATGTGACTGAAAGTAAAAGTCTATGTGTTTGTTCATACTAATGTTGTTGCAACTAAGCTGATACCTCGCCCAGTTAATAAAGATTTGAAATGCCAATTCCTTCTTCCCTCCCACTTACAGTTTATGCATATTCACTTAACATGGTCTTTCCCACATATGTCAGAGTATGGCCTTACATAAACTTACTGTTGGGACACTGAAATCTGGATGACTTTTCTTGCTGTTACTCTTTCTGTTCCAAAATCTCGTATTCTTACCTTGTTCAATATTTCTTACAAAACTTCACTTATGGCAAACATCTGAAATATAACAAACGGATATGTCACAGTTTGGCTGCGGAAAGGATGGGATGATACAACCCAGGCAGAATTATTCTGCAAATTTGCAAGCTATCGGCAGCCTGTGAAAGTTTTCTCTGGCTACGTTGGTGAGTATGTCCGTACCACACTGTCGGCACTGAGCAGAACTCCATGGTTTCACATATCAATGTATGGAGATTTCACAATGCTGGAAGAAGACCACAGCCACCCTGAACAGATAGTTGTCCTACCTCTTGAAGGATTATGTTTCCTTTCTATTTCCCATTTATTCTAGGAAACTATAAATATACAGACAGAAATTTTGAAAATAGTAACTAGAATTTCACTAAAACCACACACAGAATATCTTTTCTTGTCACGCTTTTGTTGAAGTCCCAGCATTTTCCCCTTCTCCCACTCACTGCTGTGAGAGATGCAACCATGAACTGATTGTCATTCCATTGTCATTTTGTTGAACAGTGATGTTCCATACATACATGTCAGAGCACCAAATTCAGGATGCATGTGTTAAAAATGGGTTAGTTTTGAATTATAAAATAAATGGAATGGGATAAAATGAGAGAAACAAAATAAAATATAAAAAAAAGAAATGCTTACATTTGAGTCTGAATAGCTATCGTGACTTCTAATATAATTCATTTTCATTTAAATTATGTATACAAATAGGCAAAAAAGCAAAAATACAGAATAACAAAAAAATTGTATGATCACTATATAGTTCTTAAAGTAAAACCAAAAAGAGGTAGCTGCTAGATTTATTTATAAAAACTTAAAGCAACTCACAGTTAGTTGTACAGGACTGAATAATTGCAATTTGTCAATACCCAAAAGCACATTCTGCACCCACAGAGTTAGTAACATAATTTCTGACTGACTGCAGGAGAAGCATCAAGGCCCAGCTCTTCAAGGTTTTTCTATTAATTGAACTAGTTTTGTATACAGACACTATTGGGATTTATTTTCTTTAAAAGTTACTTTGTTTCCTAAAAAGCTGTCCTGTAAACTCAAAAGATACCCTTAAAAGGTTATCCAAGCATTGTTGTTAACAAATAAGAGGGTCTAAAATAAATCATGCTATTAGAACATGCTTTGAAAATATACCCCTTACATTCCATCTTCTGAAGGCAACAGCTGCATCGTCTGTAATCTAGAGTAAATAGGGAAAAGCCTGTCTCTGTACAAATGCTTCTTAAAAATACAAAAAATACATCCCTTAAATCTGTGCAAATTCTTCAGCTATTATTGTCTTTAAATAATAGTCACAGATATAAAGGAATTAGTGTTGATGCTTCCAAATTTTCATGCTCATTTGTATGCTATGGATTTTTGTACAGAGAAATGAAATTGCTCACATCTGTGGAAATACCACATACTATACTGATTTGGACTTCCATTTAGAGAAGTTAAAGCTTTTTCTGCAAGCCATGTTTTTTAAAAAACAGAAAGAAAATTAAAACACAATATACGATATGTATTGGCATTGCTAATCTATACTCTGTGACTTTATACCTGATTATCAAAAATAACCAGTAATTAAAGGACAGAATACTGTCATGGTTATGCTCAAGAAAAATCTTTTAAAGAGGAATCAAATATTACAGAATAATAAGAATAACCAGCACTACACTAATTAATACTACCAACAATTGTAACTTGAACATACAAACATATCTTTCAGATTTTAAAACAATCACTAATCATTGGGTCAATATGAGACTTCCCAGAAGAGGACTCATTATTTATTTAGCAGCCATGGGTATTTTGTACCTTTCTCCCTGGTGGCACTGTTAAGCAAGCTTTAACTGAACAGACTGTGTTTAATTCTATCATTCAGAGAACAACAATAATTGCTATTATTCAACGACAAGCTTCAATCTAGTTTTGAAATGTTTATTGTATTTTTTATCTCTACCACCTTTTGTTAGTTATCAGAATATAAGGAATGTCTTAAAAATACTCTGCATCTGAAGTTATATTTAAAAATTCAAAACACGCAGTATAAAATTAACACAACACTATTTTTTAATTCAGTTGCAAGGCTGTTTTTTCCCTCCCACCAGACCAGGGAAATAAAGCTGACAGACTCAAACACCAATTGATTTGTAGCAATATACCCAAATTGGGATTCATCTTCTGTAATCTAAGATTCCTCATTTTAGTAGTCCACGTCACCCTGGTTTCCTTTATGGTCAAGAGAAGAAATCACATAACTTCAGAAAACAATTCGCGTTGCCTATCTTAATACAACTAGTTTAAGATGACATGAATTCCTTGTTTCTCTCATTGACTATACATGGTCCCTAGAGAGATTAACCTGAATTTAAACAACTAACTTTTAACACCTAAATTAGAGAAGATGAATCTTCTTCCAATCTGTAAAATTGCTTAATTTACATGTAAGCCAGAAAATCGGCTACTATACCTACATGAGACAATACCAAGGCTGCTATGGTGACCGCAAAAGTTTTTACCCTTTTAGTTTTGCTCCAGTCACATTAAGTCATTAGAAGTCATCCTTGATTTTCAGTGATTAATTTCCTTTCTCATTGATTACCCTTTTCCGTATGTAAGGAAATGTTGACCTGCTTCTCTGAATAACATTTAGCATTAGCAACAACTATTGTCTCACTTTGTCATCAAGCAGGATTTAAAACTTAAAAAAATCCTTCCTCACTTATGGTTTAGCAACACGTTTTTCAGGAGCCAACCTGCTATTCATATAAAAAAAGTTAGAAAATGAAGAATGCAACCTACGAAAAATTAATATCCTAAAAGCAGTAGGATCTCTACAAAGAAAAGATGCAGAATCTGAACAGGCTACAGACAACCTCCAAAGTACCATTGTCTGATCCTGTTTTGTTCATTTTATCATTCTATTATCAAGCCTATTTATAGATATTTGCAATGATAAAAGAACCAAAAATTATTAGGAAGTCAAACTGTGACTTCATGAAAGGACATGAGAGAACAGTAAGAGAACATATTTTATGAGCAGTCTAAATTAGATTGCCCTCAACTTTGGTGTGGTTACTTGCAAATGATTGTCCATTTGAATTAAATGTGAAAGAGATTTGGCATTGTTCCTTGAGTGAAAACTGATCAGCTGACAAAGATTTTGTTGCTTACATTTAAATAAGGATAGAACCTTTCCTCCAAGAGGAAATATAGCCAAGTAACTAATAATTCATCTTATTGCTCCTATCACATGCTTTACTTGCTGTTTCACCATTTGATCTGTTAACAAATTAATTTTATATTATTTATCCAAGTAGAAGCCTGATCTGTGCCTATTATGCATCACTCGCCTATGTTGTGTCACACATTAGAATCAAAACCTCTATGATATTTTTATTGTATGCACTGGTCTTCTGTTCCTTGCCCAAAATTCTAGTCATGCATAAATGCTCTGTATCAAACTCCAAATGCTTATGAAGAGATTCTTCAATGTCATTACAGAAATTATCATAGGATATAATGGGTTAATATGGTGGCACATAAACTGCTGCTATAGTTTAGGAGCATCCAATTAGTACTCTACAGTGCCAATGAATCCTACCTGGTTTCTACTATCAGTGGGTGTTTCCAGATTGTTCTTCACCACAGTCTTGGGTGATAATGCACTTAATGACTCAAAAGGTGGAGCTGCATACTTACAGGCACTTCTCCACAGACATTTTTTCTGGTAAATATAATGGAAAATTCAGCTGCCAGGGAAAGCATCTGGGTCTTTCAAGAGCCTGAATCTGTAAACTTCTGAACTTAATATGCAGAGATATCAGCTAGGTTCTTCCCTCTTTCATTTTTCATGTGACTAATGACTATATTTTTCATGTGTTCTGCATTCTTTTTTAATTTCTTATACTTCTTCCTCCTAGTTTGTTCCTTTTTTTCCCCCCATCACCTTCCTTCACACTACCTTCTTTTCAGTTCCTCTGCTTTTTTTCCTATCTTTTCAATACCCCTCTTCCAAATTTTGCTCATCATGCTGAGTAGATTCATCTCACCTAACTACAACCATAGAAATGTTAGGTATTTTGTCTGCAGCAGTTATCTCAACTCCCTTTATAGTCAACAGAGAGTAAGTATATTGACCAGTTATTTATGCCATGCACTTTACACATCAGTCTCAGACAGGGTCATGCAAGGTCTCCAAGCAGCCTCCACAGACGGAGACTGGAAAACTAGACTGACTGCTGAACTTTAAGGTAGTTACAGTCTGGCAGCATAAGTCCCATCTGTTACAACCATCCCATCATCTTCTGTTGTAAGCTTTAAACTAACCATCCCATCATCTTCTGTTGTAAGCTTTAAACTCTTTAGTTTCCCTTCACTTACTCTAGCTATTAGTACTTGCCCACTCAAGCCTCCTTTTGTCTTCTGCTCCTTCTGCAACTTTAAGAAAAAAAAAAAAACAATGACTAAGGATCTCTAATCTTATTACTGTTGCCTGCCTTTATCATTTTTGCTTTCCCCCTTCTACATGCATGTTCTCAGTGTGTGAGATTAGTCTGTGAATGCTACAAGTATATAGGGAGTGTATGTTTATGTTTCTATGTCAGGTAGTACCTTTCAGATACTCTCTTTTTTTTAATAGGCATCCTCCCCACTGTTGATAGGATGGAGTCTGGACCAGAGGCAAAGATTTCCACCTGAAACAGAGGATGGCAAACTTTTCCTGGGGTGGCTGAGGAACTATGCATGGGTTGCTCGCCAAGTTCTGTAGATGTTCATTTTGATGGTGGAAATATCGGATAACCTTCTAAGGGAATGCTAAGGACATTTCTTCTCCCTCTGATCCTTTCACAGTTGTTGGGGTTTTTTTCCCCAAAGAAAAAAGGAATCAGTTTGATCAAACATGCTGTGTTTAATTGGGAAAAAGTCTCTGTGGCAGCTTTATCTTACACCTCTTTTAATAAATTTCCTACACAGAGGACTGGTAAGTTAAATTAATTTTAGTCAACCACAAAATGATCAATGATTAAAGGAGATGCTTTATTTAGCAGCAAATAAATATTTATGACAAGTCACACAGCTTTTCTGAGCAATTTAAATCTGACATGCAACCTTGCTTATCTTTTACATCACTTAAAATATAGCCTAAATGCTTTCAAGAAACTTATAACTGCTTTTTCCAGGATAAAATAGAAAAATATTCATGCATATTAAGCACCTTTATTTCAGTATTTCACAGACACTTCAAAACACTGAGGTTCCAAAAGCCTGGTCAGATAAGTGAAACACTTCACTCACTGTTCAATACTGCAGAAATGGCTGTTAAACATCACATAGTCACACGTTAAACAATCAGTTTTCAATTAGGTCTTCTTCCCTTGCCTAAGTCAGAGGAAGAATCCAAAAACTAGGTTGAGAAGTTCAAGAATCATTTCACGTGCAGAGGCTGATGAAAGGAAAAGCAGAACACGCTGGCTCGGGCAGATGAGGGAGGACAGCAGGTAAGCAGAAAACCCTCCTTATTCAAAATAGCTGGGACACCCTAACTTAAGGCCTTGAAGCTGTGAAAAGTCTCACGGAGATTTACTGATCTTAAAAGCTCAGTCTCAGTTTTGAAGGAGAAATATATTTCCTATGTTCTCTGTCCTGAATTATACTGTCACAGCTGCACTGACAGTTCCACAGTATAATTTCTTCTAAAAATAAAATAATAACAAAAGAGATCTTGTTCGTTGTGTTTGAAGCACTTTCCTCTGAGTGTTCCTCCAGCCAGGCAAAAGTTATTTCAGAATTTTACAGCATCTTGCAATGCAAGTTAAAGCATGCAATTAAAAAGTATGAAAGCACCCCTCCTGACTTTTCTATACTGCTCCACTTCCTCCAAAAAAATGAAACCAGATGACATTTTGGTTTATTTGTTATTAGGAGGAGTGGGAAGAATCTAATGCTATATACATCCTCAGTCCATTATTTCTGTGCCAGCTTGAGTTTCATAATTTAATTCAATTCCAGTAGGGCAGAGCACAGCAATACATTTCATAAAACAGTAAACTATGCAAACATGACATAGAAGTTATAATGCAGTATTCAAATGCATGCTGAGTTGTCATTTTTATAACACAGCATTTTCACCAGAGGGACATTTAATTAAAACCAGACTCTTTGTATCTGGTATCAAACTAGTACCAACAATTAATTCATTCTAATGCTATTTTTCTATCAGGAGCTAGTCTTTAATTGTGTTGAAAAATGCTGCATGCACATTTGTTTTGAATTAAAGAAACCATGCTAAGGCTCAGCAAGAAGCAAAAAGTGGATAACCATGTTGTAACAGGGGAAAAAAACCCCAACTTGTACAAACTACAGGAGACCATTATTTTTTGAAGAGAAAGGAGGCTGTCAACATTATACGACAGAGAAGATGGACAGGTGTAAAAGTGATCTCTTAACTTTATTGTCTGTAAGTTATTTAATACTAACAGTATCCTTCCCTCATACAATACACAAATAAATATGTTCCCCGTCTCTACTCTCTGACTCAGATACACAGTGGATTGGACCCAGTAGAAAACGCTAAGGATCTCAGTGTCAGGTTTGAGGGTATTCTTTTCTCTTCTGTGTGTTTAAAGAGAAACAGTGCTATAGAAAGCATTTGAATGAGGACAAGGTGTTGAGTTTGTAAATAAAGGTGGTAAAAATTATCCACGTGTTGCAGAGAATGGAGGAAAATGCACAGAGAACTACATATGGCTGCTACTGGTGACAAGACTGGGATGAGCTGAGGTAAGGGCTGGATGTTTTTAGGCAAGAAGTTAAGTTCAGAAAAGCTTTCACTGGCCTCACTAAGCTTTGCACAAAAACTTTTTTGCAGATTTCTGTGAACATCTGCTGCCAGATATAATTCGGGATTCCACAAGCAGATGATTGCCCAAACATGAGCCAGAGCTTTTTACCTGAGACAGACTTGCCCTTAGTGCCAATGCCTCCTGTCTCAGTGCCCTATGTCACGTCCCTGGAACAAACCACAGGGCAGAAAATGTTGGCCCCAGACTCAGGCAACTGCTCTTCCAGAACCTGAGCATGGGCAGACCTATTCCATCTCACCTGCCTTGTATTTCCTTATGAAGGTTCTTAAGACATTTTAAATCGGCTCAGTTGTGCCTCCTTTGTCTGTATGTAGCTCTCGCCTGAGTCAAAAGAAGTCTAACAACCAGGCTGGACTCATTAGCTTCTCTCACAATCAACATTATGGCAATTTCTCACTGGTCTGTGGCACCTCTGTCTTTTCAGCTCTCTTCTGTGAACTGCTGCTTTCTTCCACAGTTTCCTGTTCAAGATTTACTTGCTTTATCACCTATTATTGTTCCTGTTTCTCAAATGTGTTGTCTTTGTGTTTTTACTTTGAGCTAATTGGAAAATTACTATCTTTTTCTGCCAAAAAGCAGAATAGATTCATGAGTCAAGTGTTTTTGCTACAGCTAACCTCTCAAATCATGCTTTCAGCTGAGAAACCTGTGCTTTTGACAAACACCACAGAGGCTGTCAGGCTGAGAGTCAGGCTACACAGCCTATGTATCACTGTTCATATTACACAGCCCTTGTTCAGTAAGTGACTTGCTCTTCATCTCAGGAGTTCGAAGTAGTTCAATCAGGCTAAAAAACATAATGCTCATTTAGCAAGACGAATGAAGACCGATGAAATGACGGCTGAATTTAAGCACCTGTGTCAAAGAGTATGGGCTGTATCTGCTTGCCCCTTTCTACCATCTCATCTAGGCACCTAGTTGCCTGGCATCCAGGTTTTTGATGAGAAAGTTACTTTGCTAAATAGCAAACTTCCCAGTTTTCCTGACCTTGGTGTAAAGCTGTTTATGCGCCAATAAAATAAGCTTGGATTTTTGTTCCCAAGGTCTGGTATGAGCATGCCCAAAATAAAAAGGATTGAATTCAGCAGGAAGGTTAGGAGCTCGTGGTGCTACAACATTTTTAGTCAGCAGTACTTTAGATACTACAGACATGAGTGAAGCCTGTTGCGGGAAGCGCAGCAGAACAGACTGCCCTCATACTAGGCCATAATAGCTGTTCCTTTTGGGCATTATGAGGCTCCAGTTTGTGAAAGATGTAAAGAACATATGTCCACCTAAAGGGTGTGAATTTTACTCCAACGGTTGAAGTCAGATCTGTCTACCTAAATGTGAACATTACCAAGTATATAAATGTACATCTGAGGAAATAAAATATTATTTTCTTTAAGCCAGAAAATAAATTAGTCATTTTCTAATACTGACTCCAAGACTTCTAAATTGACATCTCAATTTTTATTTTGTCTGTTTTCTTAGAGGGCAATAAACAGTCTCACCCTATCTTCCTTCATTGATTAAAAAGGGACCCTGGGGTGCATGTGTCCAATCTCCTGTAAAGATGGATGAGATTAATCTAACTTTTAATTTCTGAGACTTAGGCATAGCATTACTAATAGTTGCCACGTGCAAATTCTGGTTATTAATTGGAACTTATTAGACAGTTAACGTTTTTCTGCCCTAAAGAAAAAAATAAGGGTAGAGCCACACGACTATTTTTTCTATCATTACAAACCTTTTTGACAGCCCAGTTTCAAGTCATTTTTGTAGGTTACGTGTGAACAAGATATATAAGGCCAAGAGTTAATTTTTTTACGCACCTGGTTTACTTGAGCAGTTCTTTTAACTTATTTTCGGTTTAGTTTTCATATATTTTCAAGTTGTCCATAGCAGTTTATTTATGCCCAACATAAGTTCTGACCAATGCATTTGGACAGAAAGACATCTTAGAAGAACATTTCTAAGTCTGCTGCAGATTGAATAGTCAATGAAAACACTTCATTTCTCACAGTGCTCTGGTAAACACTGGTGGCTAGCCAACTGGGAAAGAGCTCTGCAAAGGAACTGGGGATGTGGTTCTGGGCTCCTTGGTACATGACAACCATGAGCCTACTGGGGGGCAACAAAGGTGATGAAGGGACGGAGCATCTGTCATGTGAGAAAAGGCTGAGAGAGATGGGGTTGCTCAGCCTGGAGCATAGAAGGCTCATGGAGATGTGTGTAAAAGTGTGTGCAAAAGCCTGAATGCAGGTGGGGGACGAGAAAGACAGACAGACTCTTCCCAGTGTAGCCCAGTGACAGGAGCAATGAGCACAAACTGAAATTCCATTTAAACATAGGAAGAAGCTTTTCTACAGTGAAGGTGTCCAAGCCCTGGCACAGGTTGCCCAAAAACATTGTGGAGTCTCCATCTTGAAGATATTCAAAACCCAGCTGGACACAGCTCTGCACAACTTGCTGTAACTGACCCTTCTTTGAGCAGGGGGCTTCAACTACAGATCTCCAGAGATACCTTCCAACTTCAGCTCTCCTGTGATTCTGTAATTTATTTTTCCAATGAAAAAGAAACATTTCTATAAAAGCCAAACTTTTCAGTAAAAATTATAATAAAAATAAACAACTTCACATAAAAGTTCTGACAGAAATTTCCAGTGCCTGGTGTTTCAAGAAGACAGCATTTTTAGGAATTTCTGTGTTGCTTTGTAGAGGGAATAGATATAAATCTAATCTGGTTTTGTTACCCAAAGAACTTAATACAACAAGGTCGAATTTATTATAAGGGAAGGCAGAGTAAATTTACTGTCTGTGTAGGCAAACATGCACAAAAGAGCATAAGCAAGTAATTATGTAATGCTCTGATTTGACATGCAAGTAAGTATAAACTAATACTGTCTTGAGCCTCCTAATCATGTTCACACTGATTCAAATGAAAATGTATGTTTTCTATTACAATGATTTTACCACTGATTTAATGGAATTTCTCTCCAGCTAAGAGTGATTATTAGTCACAGAAGTGCCGTAATGCTGTGACCCTTTCAAACTTTTGCTATGAAACAGTTGTTATTGCATTTCTAATGTTGAAATAGTTGCAGTTGGATTCACATAATTTGACAATTATCTTGCAACAGAATGTCCATATGCAATTTAGAGCTTTCTTATGATGTTCATTTTCACAAGTACAACAAGTAGTACCTAGTCTATTGATTGGAGTAGGCAGTTACTGTTTTAGAAATATTCCTGTCCACAGATTTGACAGGATCATTTGCAATAATATTCAACAAGACAAACAGACAAAGCTAAATCATTTAAAGACTGATTGTTATTCCATTCATCCAATGGCAAAAATATATTTTTGAACAGGTAAGACTGTATAAATGTTTATTGACATTGCACTCCTAGCAGGTGGTTAATAGACTTCCTGTTCTGTTATTTATAATTAATCTTGTTGGTTTAAGTTGTTTTGTACCCTATGCTTTTTATACTGGTAAAGCTCTAAGGAAAACCCATGCTGGCAGGCCTGTATATGATCTCTACAATTATGTATCTTTTCTACCAATATCAGTGATAAAAGTCAGGTGCAAACACATAATATGTAGTCTATTATTATCTCTGAAATAAAGTGGGACAGATTATTAAGAAATATGCTAATGAATTTGCCTGAATGATCTTCTTTATATTCATAATGAAATATTACTTGCAGAAGAAACAAAAGATGTTCTCAAAGATGGCAATAGACAGCCCTAACTGATCTTCCTATTCCTACTGCTTGAAAACAGACTATTGCACTATATTTAGATGTACAGAGCTACAAAAATGTTGTAGATACTATTTCACTCACCAGGCTTTGCTTTACTGTAGTTTTCTTCATCTTCTTCCTCTGTCATACTCATCATGGACAGAATAAATTCTAAGGACAGGTGAGTAGAGACAGATGTGCATTAAATATGCGGCACTTTTGGTTAAGTGAGCATTCATTGATGACTGAAACTAGTGACACTGTTGGAGACACTGGCACATGAGTTATTGTGTTGTTTTGCACACACTGGAGACTGAATACCAGTAGTGAAGAAACTGCAGTCAAAAATTCATCACAGCATATCCCTGTGCTCCCAGTGAGAAGAGACTTTTCCAGCTTCCTGTAGACTTATATTATGCTGTTAGCAAAGTCTGCACGAATAGCTTTGCCACATTCAGCCCAATGATGAAATGCAGCGGTAGAGTTCTACTCTGAAGTGACATAAGTGCATTAATATTGTATGTCCAGCAGCAGCTGCTCTGGCACTAGGGCTGTTAATAGATCTTCAGCTTTTTGAGTACTTAGCAAATAATAATATTTAAATTCCTTAGACATAATGAAGATAAATCTTTTTTTTTTTTTCTGGTACGAAGATACTGCTAGGGAAGTTGGTCAACTGCCAGTTCAAGAGAAATACTAAATGTGAGAAGTACTTTAGACATACATTAGCTATATAGATTAGATAGCTTGAAAGCTCCTTTCCTCACTGTAGCATAATCAAGGAACTTGGTCACCTTCCAATTCAAGATATTTATTTGACTTGCTGCAAGCTACAAAGGGATATAAAATACCCCATAGCATTTGGGAATATAGAACTAAAACAGCCAAGCCTGAAGAAAAAATACACTTGTGAATACCAGCAGTCAGGAGCCATCCATCACTGATGCAGAACCCCGGAATCCTGACAGCCTGAATTGATTTAGTTTGATATTTGTAGACAGACCTTGCTTCTGAAAGACCAAAAAAGTCCTCTGTGATGCTACAGTTGTGATAACAGACCAAATGGTTTCATCTTGCTAAATCCTGTAAATACCCCTAAAAATCGTAGAATCATAGAATCATTTAGGTTGGAAAAGACCTTTAAGATCATCAGCCATTAACCTAGCACTGGCAAGTCCAACACTAACCACGTCCCTAAGCACCACATCTACACATCTTTTAAATACTTTCAGGGATGATGACTCAACCACTTGCCTGAGCAGCCTGTTCCAATGCTTGACAACCCTTTCAGTGAAGAAATTTTTCCTAATATCCAATCTAAACCTCCCCTGGTGTAACCTGAGGCCATTTCCTCTTGTCTTATCGCTTGCTACTTGGGAGAAGAGGCCTTGCTACAATCTGCTTTCAGGTAGTTGTAGAAAGCAGTAAGTTCTCCCCTGAGCCTCCTGTTCTCCAGACTGAGCAACCCCAGTTCCCTCAGTTGATCCTCATAAGACTTGTTCTCTAGACCCCTCACCAGCTTCATTGCCCTTCTCTGGACTTACTCCAGCACCTCAATGTCTTTCTTGTAGTGAGTGGCCCAAAACTGAACACAGCACCTGAGGTGTGGCCTCACCAGTCCTAAGTACAGGGGGACAACCCTAGTCCTGCTGGCCACACTGATACAAGCCAGGATGCTATTGGCCTCTTGGCCACCTGGGCACACTGCTGGCTCATATTCAGCTGGCTGTCGACCTACACCCCCAGGTCCTTTTCTGCCGGGCAGCTTTCCAGCCACTCTTCCCCAGGCCTGTAATGCTGCTTGGGGTTGTTGTGACCCAAGTGCAGGATCCAGCACTTGGCCTTGTTGAACCTCATACTGCCGCAGGTTGGAGTGGGATACAGACCAGGAGTAACGACGCAGTCTCAATATGAGTATGATCGTTCTCCTTTATTAGGTGTTTTAGCAGAGTATATATAGACTCACAGCAGAAGCATGCATAGTCAACAACATAATGATTGGTCCAAACCCCTTATTCACACACAACGCCCCCCAGCTCAATTGGTTAAGACCCTCTGTCCATGTGCATAGCACACGCTGGTTCTCCTCGCCTCCATGGTCTTGTTCCCAGACTCAGTCCTGCCTTTATGATAAACAAGGCCCTCTTTCTTCCTCTTTATCAGCCAGTCACGGAGAGAGCAAGGACTGCAGGTGCAGGCCTCTTTGCCCAGCTCAAATCCTGGGTTGGTCCCCAGAATCAAATCATGACTTTCTCCCTTCAGGAATTCCTCCACAAATACCGTTGGCCTCGGCCCATCGATCCAGCCTGTCCAGATCCCTCTGTAGAGCTTTCCTACCCTCAAGCAGATCAACACTCCCACCCAACTTGGTGTCGTCTGCAAACTTATTTGTGCACTTGATCCCCTTAACCAAGTCATTGATAAAGATATTAAACAGAACTGGCCCCAATACTGAGCCCTGGGGAACACCACTTGTGACCGGCCACCAACTGGATTTAACACCAAAATTCTCTGGGCCTGGCCATCCAGGCAGTTTTTTACCCAGTGAAGCACATGCCCATCCAAGCCATGTGCAGCCAATTTCTCCAGGAGAATGCTGTGGGAAATGGTGTCAAAGGCTTTACTAAAGTCTAGGTTGACAACATCCACAGCCTTTTCCTCATCCACTAAGCATGTCATCTTGTCATAGAAGGAAAACGTATTTCTTTAAACCATGAAGGGGGTTTAAAATTCACTTAGCCAAATATATGCAGGACTATACCTTCTGAGTTTTGTACAGTTCATCATAAGGTTTCCCATAATCACTGTTGTTTCAATTCTTCACAGAGGCATTTAAGACCAGACTGCTAAAGGACTGCAAATGACTGGGTATTATCCACTCACAGGGCTGTAAAAACATGACCTTGAAGAGTAGTTGGTACTAGTCTTTGGTTTTCTCATTTGTGTATGTTGTCTTTGCTAAACCTTGCTTTCTGTGTCAAAGCACATATAATTCCTGGAAAGCCTGTGAAGCCTTAAGTCATGTTTGTTTGTAGATTTTATTAACTCAGTTTTAGATTAAAATGTATATGCTATAAGGAAAGACAAATGCCTAGTTGTAGGTTCACCAAAATATATTTTGTCTTTTTCAGTATCCTGACGTGGTCTCAGAGGGTCAGGGGAACGTCCTGACCTTTGCTCCCAATGCTTTTCCTCTTGCTGAGAGAAAGACCTAGAAACACAGTGTCTCTCCCTCTTTCCTGGAAAGGACCCACAAGGTAAACTACCACCTTCTTAGAGTCAAACACCTGAGGAACTGGGAGAGCACTCTGCACTGCTGAATGCACCTGCTCCACAAACTAGATGTCCAGGCAGTCTTCTACTGAAAACATCTGTGGCTTAGGAGGAAGCACTCCGTATAAGACTGTGCTTAGTCCAAGTGTTATAGGACTTGATCTACATAATGTTTAATTTTGACTCTTTGGTCAGAC
Organism: Ibidorhyncha struthersii; assembly: GCA_013398815.1. Taxonomy (NCBI): domain Eukaryota; kingdom Metazoa; phylum Chordata; class Aves; order Charadriiformes; family Charadriidae; genus Ibidorhyncha; species Ibidorhyncha struthersii. The sequence continues at coordinate 122,733 of VZSZ01004373.1, read as the reverse complement.
ACAGCCAGGATATTTCACAGTATCTGCGTAATAACTTTCCATGGTTTCTCAATAGATATTTTCAGCTTTTAAACCTCAGCTGAATTATGTAGTTGTAGCTTTTGAAACTCAAAAGGGCCTGACATGTAGGTGAATAAGGAGGCTAATCATTTTTCTGTAAAGAAGAAAAATATGTATATTTTCTCATGCTTAGTAGAGTGCAATAGATATCCTAGATGATAAAGGCTCGCAGTTGTAGAGTAGTTAAACCAGGGCTGGTCAGTTTAAATGAATTAAAACCCCTTTAATTCCTCTGAGGCCTCTCAATTTCTGTTCAGATTTAAACTGTAGTCACAGCCTCCTGTTAACTAATACGCATGCTGTGGATTTTCCATCCTATTCATCACAAATTCCTGCAGTAGTGGGAATGGGGGAAGGGAGGAGGAAGGACTTCAGCTCAGTTATAAATTGCCAAGAAATGACTGACAAATACCAATGCAGACCTTTGCACAGTGTTATGCTGGAGATGGCACATTGCCAGGCAGGCTGCAGATATAAATCGTCTTATCTCTGAGCAATTTTAGGGAAATGATATGTTTATTCTAAAGTAAGGGAGAGGATTAAAAAGGAGCTCTTGCAGTTTCAGTTATAAAACAATGGAAAACTATTTGAATTGCCTTTCCTGGTTTATTTCATATGCAAATAAGGAAAGGGAATGGAAAAAAACCACCAAGAAATTTCAATATCACACACTGTGAAAAATACAAAAGGTAATGAAATTTATTTAGTTTATTCTAAATGTGTTCTGCCTGGAGAGGCTTCAGTCATATTTTGATATTTTTGTATGTAATATATTTGAATTCCAGGGTATTTCATATTTCTGAAGCAAGCATTCTTGTTTGAATTAAAAAATTAATTTCCAAACCACTTACATCCAGTTCATGATATATGCTGTATACTTATTTAATAAGGTCGCTGTAAATTCAGTCATTTATCTGATTTATGTATGCATCTGTCTGATCAGTTTGGTACTTGCCATATAGCTACAGCTATGCAATATGAAACAAATTATAATTCTTCCAGTCTGTGTCTTTTTTTTTGTTGATAGTTACAACACTAATATATGCATTGATTTAATTAATTGACCACAGTAATATATGAAATCTGAACACAGGAGGGAAGAATTCAAGAAAAAAATCAAGAAGATCTAGCTCTGCACACTGCTCTCCTAAGATTTACGTGTAATATTATGACACAGAAGATGCACAGTTCACACTGTCAAAATATAATGCCTATCACACTTCTATGAAAATATTAATCCCGCTTTTTACTGTGAATGATTGTCAATATTTTTTTTTAAATCACTAAAACAGTGATCAATTTTTGGAAGACAATTGCCATTTTTTCCAATAATAATAATAATTTTTATTTATGCTGATAGCAGAAAAATGAATGAATGAAAAAGAACTATTTTCAGAGTTCAAAAAAAATACAGAAAGGAAGCATTCAAGTCGCAATCCCTTTCATCTCTTACAGCTTACTGATCACAGACAGAAGGGAAAAATGTGGAACATATTCCAGATTTCCTACTTGACCCTGTTGTTTCAGTGCCAAAAGGAAAATAAGTAAAATATTATGTAAAATATTAAACATTATGAGCCAAATATTCTTTAGGGGGACTGGAGGAAAGACAGCCAAAAGAAAATGCTTTTCAGTAGGGGTAATGATATTAACTTCCTTTCCAAAACACTTTAGAATACATAGCTCAAAAGTGACAAGTATCTTTAACAATACAAAAAAAGAATCCACTCAGCATTCTTAGGAAACTGACTATTCAGCAGAAATTACAAACATAAAGGAAGGCAATTTCAGTCAAATTTCCAAAGAATTAAACCCACTGAGTTTCAGAGATGATGAAAGTGAAGTGTTAATTACTAACTGGATTGCTTAGTGTTTCTTCTCTTCATATCACAAATACAGCTCTTGGAGTTACACAAGCAGACACTTGTTCTCACTGGAGTTCAGAATAAGCCAAGCAGAGGGATCTTGATGGGAAGTTTAGTTATGCCAATGCCATCTTGTTAGTTTTCCTCATCCCTCTGAACAGGTGCTGGACAAGGATAGATAACTATCACTGGAACAGGCTTACTTTCCTCCTCAAACACTGGAACAGCTTCCTAGAGAGGTGGTCGATGGCCCAAGCCTGTCAGTGTTTAAGAGGCATCTGGACAATGCCCTTAACGTGCTTTAACTTTTGGTTAGCCCTTTAACAAGTGGTCAGGTAGTTGAACTAGATGATTGTTGCAGGTCCCTGTCAGCTGAACTATTCTATTCTATTTCACTGGGGAAAAAACATCTTGAATTTTAACAGTGAACAACAAATATAAGAACTGAAATATAAGAAGTCAGCAGGTAAAGCAAACCACAACTTAATATCATTTTTTTTATACAGTTGGTTAAGGTGATTTTTTTGTTGTTATTTATATCATACAAATCCAATTCAAAATAGACATTGTGAGCCTATTTTACTTGATGCCAGGAAAAAGTACAGGTTCAAGAAAAGAGAAGAGGAGGAGTTATCAGGCTATTTCTTTTCCTTTTCATTTCATGTTTTCCTTTTGGAAATGAATGATCCACAACTGTCTGTCTGGCATCCCTGGCTGACTACTTTTAGCATCCAGCAGAGATTATCAGAAAGGATTTGGATGAAAGTAGATTAACAATTTTGCAGATTTATTTGTGGAGGAAAACCTGTGTGATCAGCACCATGATATCAGCCATGGAGATGATCAAGAACAGAAGTGGATAAACTGATCTTCAATATTAGGAAGACTGGTGGACAGATATATTAAAACCCAACATTGGGTAGGTGGCTTTGCAAAGGGATACAAAAAGGACTTGATACTATGGAAACCTCTAGAACGTTTCTAAGACAGGCATGGTCTCCTCAATGGAAGGGACAAGGAAACTCACTTTACATGCTAAGGTCTACATGGGTTATTTGTATATGAGAGGAAGAGAGGCAGAAGAGCAACATCTCTGCAGGACAGGCCAGAAGAAGGCAGTGTTCAAGAGATTAAATATCAGCCTCCAACATCCATCAAGAGAAACTGACTTTGCCATCTCCTAGAATATCCATACAGACCCTGTTTGGTTTATTCCTTTTAATCATAAAGAGAGATGTGCAGGTACATCAGAATTTAAAACTGAGGTGTGGTTTAAACCATACATATTGTTCAACACACATATATCACACAGACCTGATGAAGAGTTTTACACAATGTGGAAAGAGTCAAAGTGTTAATACACATTACCATAAATCATGCTTAATCATAGAATCATAGAATTGTCTAGGTTGGAAGAGACCCTTGGGATCATCGAGTCCAACCATCTACCCTACTCGACAAAGTTCTCCCCTACACCATATCCGCCAACACCACATCTAAACGTCTCTTAAACACATCCAGGGATGGTGACTCAACCACCTCCCTGGGCAGTCTATTCCAATGCCCAACCACCCTTTCTGTGAAAAATTCTTTCCTAATGTTCAGTCTAAACCTACCCTGTTGGAGCTTGAAACCATTCCCTCTTGTTCTGTCACTAATTACCTGTGAGAAGAGACCAGCACCAACCTCTCTACAGTGTCCTTTCAAATAGTTGTAGAGTGTGATGAGGTCTCCCCTCAGCCTTCTCTTCCTCAAACTAAACAGTCCCAGCTCCTTCAACCGCTCTTCATATGATTTGTCTGCTAGGCCCTTCACCAGTTTCGTTGCCCTCCTCTGCACTCGCTCCAGCACCTCGATATCTCTCTTGTATTGCGGTGCCCAAAACTGGACACAATACTCGAGGTGTGGCCTCACCAGTGCTGAGTACAGGGGCACAATCACCTCCCTACTTCTGCTGGCCACGCTATTTCTAATACAAGCCAGGATGCCGTTGGCTTTCTTGGCCACCTGGGCACACTGCCGGCTCATATTCAGCCGCTTGTCAATTAGAACCCCCAGGTCTCTTTCTGCCAGGCAGCTTTCCAGCCACACCTCCCCAAGCCTGTAGTGCTGCATGGGGTTATTGTGGCCCAAGTGCAGAACCTGGCACTTGCCCTTGTTGAAACTCATACCATTGATGTTGGCCCAGTGATCCAATCTATCTAAGTCTCTCTGTAGAGCTTCCCTGTCCTCCTGGGAATCAACACTCCTGCTTAACTTGGTGTCATCTGCAAACTTGCTGATGATACACCCTATGTCCTTATCAAGATCATCAATAAAGACGTTGAACAGAAATGGTCCCAACACTGAGCCTTGAGGCACACCACTTGTGACCGGCCGCCAGCTGGATTTAAATCCATTGAGCACCACTCTTTGGGACCTTCCAGTCAGCCAGTGCTTGATCCAGCGGATCGTATGCTCATTCAGGCCGTGCGAAGCCAGTTTTTCCACAAGAATTGTATGGGGGACAGTATCGAATGCTTTTTGAAAGTCCAGGTATACAATATCAACAGCCTTTCCCTCATCCAATATTCCGGTAATCTTGGCAAGCAAAGCCCACTCTTTCTAAGGACCATCAAATTCTTTGGCTATTTTGACTGTGTATATTCAAATCAACAACTTAGAAAAATGAGAGCAGTGTAGCTGTAGTCATTACATAGCACAGCCAGGCGTGATGCATGCAGGCAACGTGGGAGCTCCCTGTGTGTCTCTGCCAATGTCTCCTAGGCTGAGCAGAGCAGGCCAAGCTGCAGGGAGATTCTGTGAACTGGAAAATCCCTTGGCCTTCAAGATCGGGTCAGCAAATGTATTGTTGCTTGTTGACAAAGGGTGAGCCCTGATTTTGAGTCAGATCTCTTGAAACTGAAGTCTATGCAACATGACATGTTTATTCGCCCAGGCTAACCCAGAAAGCATAGCCTTAAAGATTTATTTCACTATATGTTTAATTTACATTCAACAAAATGTATCACAGACAGTTGCTACTTTGCATCAGTGGAGGGACCTAAACCAGCAGAATTTTATTCATAAGTTACTATTATTTAAGCTTGTTTGGGAACAGAGACAACTGAATCTTAACGATTTGTCAAGTGGACGATTTCAACTCAGGCTAATAAATATTTCTGAAGTGACCCGATCATCCCTGTGGTCTACTGACTACTTCTGAGAGATGTGAGAAAAGAAATTAAAAAGAAAACTGACTAACATCAGCCAGCATCATTTTTGGCATTGAAAAAAGGTGAATTCAGACACATCATTTTCTCAAGATGTCTCCATATGAAAAATGTTTGAAACCCACGGTTCTGTAGTAATCTACAATCACACTTCTGGCTGCATTCTTTCCAGAATAAATGATAAAATCTCACACATTTAATGCTGGGGAACCGACTAATCACATTATGGAAGTATCATTCTCCATTTCTTGAATTTCTAAATATGGTATTATAATTCAGCATATCAAAACTATATGCATTTGAAAGCAAATACTTGGACAAAGTAATAGGAGGTATTAGTTTTTATTTTATTTCTTACTTCATTTTTTCTGAAAAAAAAATGTTGATTTTTAAATGGTATTAAAAAACCCATTCTTTCATGAACACAGTATTTTTGTATACGGTAGTGAATATGACAATTTTTAAGTAGGTTTAAATACACTCACAACAAGACTCCTCAGCAAAGTTGTACGGTAGGTAGGTAGGTAAGTAGGTAGATAGATAGATAGATAGATAGATAGATAGATAGATAGATAGATAGATAGATAGAGATGATAGATGTGTTCTCCTTATGACTAGAGCTTTTTCCAAAGAACTGCAAAAAAAATCTTGAGGTGAAATACATTGTATGTGTTCTAGCAGAGGAAGCACAATCGGGAGGTATACAAAAACATTATGAACTAGGAAAGCAGGATATTATTAATTTTCTTCAGAGTGCCTACAGCATACATATGTAACCCTATTTCTACATCTTTAGGGTTTGCAGTTGTCTAGTGGCATCACAGCATGTTTGCTAATGTGCCAGTTCGTCCTAGTTTAATGGGATAAGCAACACAATTTCATGTACAATGTCTTCTTAGGATACTCCACAACCCGGTTAAATTTTTTGATGGGCTGGGAAGAAATTATTTTTTCTCTGTTATGCCACTTGTTTGTTTGAACCATAACTACACTCTCAAAAACCTAAAATGCCCATACAAATAAAAAAAAAAGTGTCTACAACAATTTTTGATTCAACTACATGGAACCAAACACAGCACCAGAAATGCAGCAACAAGATTTATCAGAGACTGGAAACACTTGGAGACTTGTAAAGAAAGTGAATAAATAGTGAACAGCAACAAAATGGGCCATCATGACACCACACTTGAGGCGGTGCTCAGCACTACACAGTTGTGCATTTCCTACTGGCTCGAACAAGAATTCGGTCTTGTTCAGGTAAGTGGCTGATAAAGGTTCTGTAATATGGAAAGTGTTATAATAGTCCAGCCTTGGCGATACAACAAAACTGACCACATCAGCCAATAGCCACCCAGTGACTTCTCACCACAGCAGCACAAAGCAGCTAAAGAAGAGCAGAGCTGAAAAGGGGTATTTCTGGACTATATGTGATGATTTACTTGTCATCATTAGTACACATCGGTCCAAAAGTGTTAACAATCTCTGGAACTTTTTACCAATTTTGGAGTGACACAGTGGACTGTAATAGGACAACAGTGTCCTGTTACAGAACTTGACAATGTATATATATGCAAAATCAGTATATATTCCCAGTGTCTTTACTTCCTTTCTTTACTTTAATGTTGCCTTGGGAAAACATGGAATATTCTTGGCTTAGAAAATCTCATAAATATGAAGACAGAAAAAAAACATAACGTGCAGGTAACTCTGCTGACTTATTGGTTGCTTTTCTTGCTTCCTAGTTCATATTTTGGAAGCTAAATATGTAACTAAAGTTTCTGTCCTGTATTTGCACTAAAATTACAGCAATGGGACAGTAAAGGGTTTTTTCCTTCAGCAAATCAAACCCTTTTGTTTGAAACACAAGAAATGACAATGTGTGACACAGCAGGTAATAATTTAAAATGGTGAAAAAACAGATATTGAAAATTATGCTGGCGGCATTAAATAGTTGCTCTTAAACAAGAGTGGATTTTTTTTTTATTTTATCCCTGTTTTTCATTAGTTTTGATCTCATCTTCTGTTGAACTTCTAGTCAAAAAAGCCAAAAGAGACTGACACACGGAAGAAGGCCAATAGCTCACTCTGGCTTCTTGTTCCTAGGTTTCATGTAGAAATTTGAGAGAACTTTGGAGCCAGCTTTGCTCAAATGATGGAAAGACTGACAGCAGCTCCTTTCCCTTGTAAAAACCCTCAGCCAGCATGAAGCCTACTTAGTACAATAAACAACACAGTGTGAACTATTTTTGCAGGTGAGATGTCCTGCTGGTGGCCCACCCATAAATCAAGGAAACTGCCTAACAGCAAGGGAAACAACCAGAGCTAAAAGAAGGGGAAATGAAGTGTTGCACATAACCCCCTACTGATTGAAGGTCACAGACCCGTTGAGACTGACAATTTATTATAATTTATTAGTGTTGCATTTCTTCTTTAAACCAGCAGGAGCATCAGAATCCAAGTGTATGAATTCTGAAAACCTGAGCAAGAATAAGAGGTCTTTAGATGACGTGCAGTGTGTGTGAAGTAAAGGGAAATAAGGTAAAGGCAGCTAATTCAGCCAGTTTGTTTTTGACAAAAATGAAGTTTGAATGATGGGTGAAAAGCAGTATCTGTAAACATCTTGAGATGGACATAAAACATACCAGAAATCATTAATCACACAGTCATTAATAGAAATCTGCCAAAATTTGTCTTTCAGCAATGCCTGGTACTTAATATTTAGACCTGATATGAAAGAACTCCTGCTGGAATTAGTACTGTAAACAGTAATTCAATGAACCCAATCTTTGGCTGATAGTAGGCAAGAGATTAAGTCCATGTGAAGTCAGTAGCAACCCACATTTTTGAAAGACTGTTTGGACTCAGTTTTGAAGTCCTTCATCTAGGAAGGTCTTGAAGTCCAGAAATGACTGAACTTCTCTGATCACATATTAAAAGTTTTCAACCGACATCAGCTCACGTAGCTCCACAGAAACTGTTCATTTGCCATGTAAAGAGACAACCCGTGAGCTACAGAACATCAGCATTGTTTCTTTAACAGATGAGTGGGGAAAAGTGCACTAGCTTTTGTCTATTAAAAAAAAAGTTCCTAACAAAGGGGAAATTATTTCCCTAGCTTTCTTAGCTTTTTCCCTCATTTAGATACTACATTAACTAGTTAAGTATTGCTGCTCATGAAGTATTTGAAAAGACACTCCACATTTCTGACCCCCAAATTGTGATTTTTGGAGTTAAGGTATATTCTGTGTAGTCACAGAATCATTCAAAATAAAATAACAAAACTAGCTAAGTCAAAATTCACTAGCTTCACACGGCTGGACTGATAAATCCTAAAGATTTCCTGGGAATGAAACATGAATATCAAAGTCATGTGTTGGGGAACATTTTTTTAATCAGTCGTACCATTTAAAAAAACTCCTAAACCAGAACAGTACAGTGCCCCTCAGGAAAAGGAATGATCAAAAGAACAAACCCCTCTGGCAGATATAAATCACCCCACTTAATGCATTACTGGAGGGTTCTTATACTTAGGCGATAAGGGCAGTTTAAATATACAGTTTGACCATATGGTACAACGTCTCATAATTTGGATGGTAAGATGTCAGCTTCGTCTCTTTGGCTGCAGATCCCAAATTCAGCTTGTTCCCACTTCTACCAAGGTACAAATGACCTTCAGTTGTAACTTAAATTGCTTTGATAGTGAACTACTTCTTTCTGTCTCTCTGTTCTGTCTTACTAAAATTTGGACCTGTAACAGCTATTTCCCTGCTACATTCTTACTTATCAAAGTGCTCTCTTACCCTACTTTTTTTCCCCACTTGAAGTGATCAGTTCTGAACTTGGAAATGCCATTTCTTACAGCACACATGTGAAAGCATGCTCCTTTAAGAAGCAGGTACAGATGGCAAGTCCATCAGCTAAGTTCAAACCAGAGGTCAAGAGAGGAAAAGGAAATTACCCCTAGTACTCATCTCAGACTCTGCCCTCTTCCACTGTCTTCTCTGACTGCTGGTAAATTTAGCTCATCATTTCCCCAACCAGCACCCAGCTCAGCCGGTGACAGTGGGAAATCAATATATCCACCACATTTGACCTTATCACCTTTAAACCAGTATCTTACAAATCACTCAGGATAAACAGTCATGATCACAGAGTTAGTCGAGAGGTCAACTAGTCTAAAGGCAGAATCGACTGTACCTAAACCATTCCTGGCAGATGTTTGTCTAATGTTTTCTTAAAAACTTCAGCAACTGAGACTCCTTAGCTCCCCTCAGAAATCTCTTCCATTGTGTAATTATCCTATTGATAGAAAAATCTCTTCTCATGTCTAACTTAAATCTTCCTAGCTGCATTTTAGCATGCTGTTTCTCACCCTAAAGATCAATGGAACAAAGTCCTAAATAATGCCTGGAGAACGTTTTGTAAATCTCACCTTTGCAGCAGCCTTTTACATACTTGAAGACTTACATCTATCTCTCAGTTTTCTGTTCTTTGTACTCCACCATCCTAATTCTTTCTTTAAAGCCACATTTTCTTGGTTTCTGATCAATCTTTTTGCTCTGCTTTGCCCTCCCCTTCTTTTGGTGCACAAACTTCTGGAAATATGGTGCCTCTAATTGGATGCAGTAATGCTCCAGCTGAGACCAGTATTCAGCAGAGCAGCTGGTTTACATATAATACTCATGTTTATACATCCTGATACAGTGTTTGCTTTTTTAAAAATATTTTTGGCAGAAGTTTAACATCGAAAATACATGCTCATTTTGGGGTCCGTTCTAGTTCCTAGACTCTTTTCTGCAGAACTGCCAGCCAGGTGGGTATCCATCTTCATGAAATGACAAAAAAACAGGGGAGACCTCCCTTCTACATCAGAGGACTCTGATGTGAGGAAATACTGGGCTGGTTTGACAACTTATGTTAGTAGTTACCTAACAGGTTATTGCCTTCAAGGTGCTTCCACACAATGTGTTTTATTATTTGTTCCCTTGTTTCCCCGTGACCCTAGTTATGCCAACTGTTCAGTAACTCCTTCGTCTCGCAAAAAGACAGAATTAGCTTCCTCACCAGCCTTAGGCCATGATTGACATGTGCCTTATATGGGCATGTCTCTTTAGAAAAAAAAAAAAAAAATTATGGATAGAAGATGATTACTTCTTTCTCATAACTAAAGACAAAGGGAGGTATTTTCTAAAAGAGGTCTAAGTGGCCTAGGAACTCAGGTCCTACTAATTATATCTCAGAGCCCAGCAGTTAGTCCTTGTTAAAGTAACCCCACTGATTTAAACCAGTCATGGGGCAGAACTGAAGGAAGAGGCCCAGAGATGTTTTATGTGCAAATAAAACATTCTGCAGTAGTAGTCCAAAAACTAAAGAATTTACTCAGAGTTTTCCCAAACACAAACATAATAAGCGATTTCTGATGAATAAAGAAGAGTTTTAACTTTCAGATATCCAAGAGAATGCTGTTTGATTGCTTTTATTTTTTAGACTGTGTTACCTTATAGCAGTAGTCAGCACACAGGGAACAGTAACAAACCCCTCACACGACATGCAGAGTACAGAAAATGATGAAAAATAGTTTCCCAGCTCAGCCAAGAAGCACCTGTAGTTACTGCTTTCAAAAGCTTTTCTGCTTCATATTCTGGGTATTTGGACCCATGCTTTTCTCACCCAGATTTAATTCATTTTAACTGATATGTTCAGACTAGGCACACGTATGCTTAACTTTCTGCTGGGGTCAATTAAGAATGGGCAAAAAAATAATTCAAAGTTTCTAAGATCTGAATCATGGCCTGGAGGTATTAATCTCTATTAATTATGCATCTGTCTTATAAATTAGTAGTCTTTGTGCTCAAAGCCCACCTGGTCTAACGCTAGTTTTCCTACTTCTTAGGGACCTCAACTGTAGATAGATTGGTAAACATCAAAATGACACAAAACATGGGGGAAAAAACTTACTATGAATGAAAAAACAAAGGACTTTTTTTTTCCCAATATTTTACCTTGTCATTTAAATTTCCAGAGTTGTGTTTCATAGCAGAAAAGAAAAGCCTATCATCTAGGTACTCAGTTTTAAGAGCCATTGCATTCCTTGTGTGAGATATACCTACTAACCTGTGACACTGAGCTGTGCCAATACTGATTGCTGATAGATCTCACACTAGATATGACTAGCAAAGTTAAGGAGCTCTGTCCCAGCTCATCCTCCATCCAAATGCTTCTGGGTCACCTGGTCAGGTATGTTATGACAACACAACATTGGGGGGGATTAAAAAGCTTCAATCAAACTATTCTGATCGGAGGGGCAATTTTTTGAATGTGTTAACTTGAAAAAAAAGATGTATTTGGAGTGGCCTAAAATTTTCTTTTTACAAATATCATCAAAATAAAAGCTTTGTTTTTAGCATGAATATCCCTCTCATGTTGAAGTACCAAGGTATTTTTAAAGGATTAAAATGATTACACTGATTTTATTTTATTTGATTTCTCTTTTTCTAATCAGTTCACAGAGGTTTTAGAGGTTGATATTTCATCAGGAGTCAAAGTCAGGAAGGTTTCACTGTTGCTGTAAGGATTAGAAAAAAAAACAATTGACCCAGACCCATTTTTGAGCACTTCTGATTATTTTGTGTTCTTTTGTCCATTTTCTTTCCTGATGCCAACTTACTTTTACAGAACTTATTTCCATTATTTCAACATGTCCATTCATCGTTTGAATAGCTATAAGTATCCTCACTCCCCCAATCCCTAATTACTGCTTTGAAGGTACCATTAAGTCATGCATGTGGCTTAATTTGCAACCAGGGAGATAATTCTTAGTGTAGCCTGGAGGTGTTTAACACCTAGTGAATTCTTAGGACAAACTTTTGAAGTATTATGGATTGCTCTGCTTTTTCTATCACTATTTCAAGGATGAGTATAGTCAGCACACTACCAAGTGATTTTGAAAATCAACCTCACCAGAAAATTTTCCAGTAAAATACATCAAACTTTAAAGTCCTGCACAGCCACTGGAAATGGAAATATTTGCCTTTTTGCCTCACCTCTGCTCAGGGAAGGGCAGTTATGATTAAATTACCCATATTCACTAGTGGAGATCTAAATTTACAAACCCACAAATATGGGGATACTGCCAAACAGTGTCAGCCTCCCTGAAAATGTCACTCAGAAATATGAATGAGCCTGTTTTACTCCGCCTGTGAACATCCAACCACCAAATATTCTGTGCAGTAAACTTACTTTTCATTCATTCAACAGCAAACAAAGCGTGTATTGTAATGACTTTTGATCCTATAATCCACACCAGAGCTCAGAGGTGAGCTAGCAATTTGCAGAGCTTTCTCCCTGAGCCTTCCTGGCACTATTCTGCCATTCAAGTACACAATGTCCTGGTGGCTGATCCAAATTACAGACATGGCAGAAAGCAAAGGAGCTTACAGAGCATACTCTGAAAACTTCAATTGCCATCATTTTTTACCAAATTTGTTAACTTTTTTTTTTTTTCTCCTTCGGAAAATTTCTCATCTTACTCTTAAAATTGTGGTGTGATTCAGCATAACATTATGCCTGCCAGCAAGTCAGCATGAAAGTGGAACAGAAATGAAAAAGCACCTTTTTCACATGCTTTCTTACTTCATTTCACACAAAATAGTTTCTTTTCTTCTGTTAGAATTTCCAGTTCCCAAAATCTCAGCATCTGCACTACAACACACAACAAAAACCTCAAGCTGCAGTACATTTCAACTTGTGAGCTACTGTGCAAATCTATTTTTGGGCATTTCACTGCAATATTCATTTAAAAATTCCGTAATATTTTCATATTTTACTGAAATTAAGTTGACTACAAGGAGAAAGCATCTTTTATGGGAACTTTGCTTATCAAAGAAGGAATTTTGCTTTGGTTGATTTCCTGGCTGTATTACCAAAGAAATCCCTAAAAAGTCAATTCAGATTTGGAACAAGAAGAATGTTCTGTCAAAAATGTGCTAAATGCCAGAGGCGAAGCATGATCAGTCAGAGAGGATTAGAAAAACTTATTTGGATTACCCAGAACTGCTGAAAATAAAAAAAAAAACCCCTGGGAATAAGAAAAAAAAAAAAAAAAAGAGAAAGAGCAAAAGGCTGAAATCATCCAAATTAGTTAGCAATCAATTATGTTGCATTAAAAGGCCAAGCCTACCTGCAGCCCAGGCTAAACCTACCCAGGACAGGGCAGCAGAGGAGAATGCAGATCTCTGCTCAGCCACAGGGTTCCCACATAAAGCAGGTCATTCTTCTGCTTTTGATTTCAGCCCCTCATTAGTGGGAGAGAGAACAGCCACTGCTGTCTGTGTCATTTATACTCTTTTTTTTTTTTTTTTTCTGTGCTACAGTTTTTTATTCTCCATAAGAAGTTAGCCACAAATCAGGCATCATGGAGACTCTTCAAAATGTATCAAGGTTTTACAATAACCTGCTGGGGAGCACTATTAAGAGTATAATTCTCATTTAGAAATGTAGAAATTTTGACTGGATTAAATGGGAGGTTTCACATCCTGACCCAGCTGTAGCCAGTGCCAGATATTCCACAAAAGGGCACAAGATCCTCTGAAATGTGCTAAAAAGGGTTAATAATAGGAGAAAATACCTCTTAAATTTTTAGGAAGTAATTAACTTTCTTTCTGATACAGAATCCTCACACTTGATCTTAACCTCTTTTGTTTAATTCTATTTCTTATTGTCCAAATAAATATAAAACTTTTAAAATTGTGGTGGGATTTTGCAAGCAAGAGTATTTTGTAGCAATTAATTCCAGAAAGAGATTATACATTGTATAATGTTTTTCTTTTCTTTTGAAATTTTTCAACTTTTAAATTATTTAAACAATCCCTTCTCTCATAATCAGAACCATGTTAACTTATGTTGTCTTTAATTTCTCATTCTGGTGTTCACCAGCCTCTTCAAAGTCTCACTATTCCTTCAATAATTTTATTTTTCCAGCTGCAAATTTTCTGATATATGCATCAAAAATATTTTTTGTATGTCTGAAGTATTTTAAATAGGATCTCATATTCAAAATGGAAAACAATTGAAGGCATACTGCCAGTTATTATTATTGGCACTGCAATAACATTGTGATTTTTTCCCTCTCTTTTTTTGCAACATTTTGTTCACTAGGTTCACTGTAGCTGCAGATTGAGATGACAGTGTCATCGAGACAAACTCAATAATGCCAAGGTTTATTTTCCTGAATGCCAGCACTGAATTTAAAATTGGCAGACTGTTCCATCTCGGCATTTAGAAGCAGTTAAATTGGCACGGTGCTTTATTTTCCTTATGCTTTTTACGATTCTTATCGAGTCTTTATTAGTCTAAGTACTACTAGTCTAATTCAATTTTGTATATTTGTCTCTTCTCTAACTGTGCCTTTTTTCTAGATCATTGATAAATAAAAACCAATAGCTTTGGATATTCTACTCATAAAAGTGGTTACACAAAGCTGATTATAACATACTCTTAGTCTCACAAGTGCAATTATTCTGCACATAAGAGTAGAACTGCTTATTCAGAGCTCTCCGTCACATGGATCCTGGTATTACCTTCATGAAAGAACAACTTCAATGCCATACGTATCAAAATAGTGTACCTGAAACAAGAGCTTGCTTCTGGAGTCTTTGCCTGGGTAAGAAACAGAAAGCAGTGTCAGAAAAGAACGTGTTCAACCAGTTTCATATATATGTGAACACTTTGCCCCTCCGTGAGTGAGTGAATTAATTATATTAACAAACTTACTGCAGAGCTTTGAAAATCAAAGAAGAGTGTCTTCAGGTATTTATTGGAGCCAGGACTCCTCCAGCAAGCTGTCCTAACCACTAACCACAAGACAGGAGGGATTTGACCACCAGGGCTTATTTCTGCCACCAGTGAGCAGGAGACAAGACATGATGACACTCTTTATCCTTGATGAGCATATTATCATTGTCCTAGATAAAATACCCTGTTACTCTCACCCACAAATGACATGGGAAAAGAACAAGCAAAATTCCTGTGATGTAAATGTGCTACAATCCTTGCGGAGCTACAGAAGGTGTTGGAAAAAAGGGATACTGTCTCCTGACCTGCTTGAAAATATGCACCAAAACAGCAATTAGGTCCTCACTGTTAGGACTCCAAGATGTGAAAAACAAATTGCACTGAGATAAGCATCTTGGGTGGTGGTTCCCCAGTTAACTATATCCCCTTGCCAACAGTTTTGGCCTGAACCAGCAATGAATCTCTAAGAAGTGCACAATCCACTCTGTCCTTTCAGCCTGGCTGAAGGAATATCTGCTCAGACACCTCAGTTTGACACGGAACAACTCACCCTCTAGTGGGAAAAATGTAAAGAAAAATACATTCACCTGAAACTTTTCATAGATCCTTTCGTAACCTGGGCTTCCACTTTTGCCCATCGATCTTGTAGCTCATCTCAGGATGAGTCCACCTAAGAGCTGCCTTTTTAAATGGTCTCAGGATGCCCTAGAAGCTCTTTTCTAAGACAAATATTTGCACCAAATACAAAAGATTTAGCAAATAGCTAAATCATCCATGAGCACTTCAGGCAAAAGGAAAACACCTTCAAGCGCCAGTCCAAATCCAAATGATTACACCTGAAACTTGCAGAGCGCCTTAGTTATGTCCTGGATATAACAATGCAATATGTCAACCGTACCCTGGGCTGCATCAAAAGAAGCATAAAGGTCAAGGGAGGTGATTCTGCCCCTCTACTCTCCTCTGGTGAGACCCCCCCTGGAGTACTGCTTCCATCTCTGGGACTCCCAACATAAGGAGGACATGGACCTCTTGGAGCAAATCCAGAGGAAGGCCACAAAGATGATCAGAGGGCTGGAGCATCTCTCCTATGAAGACAGGCTGAGAGCTGGAGTTGTTCAGCCTGGAGAAGAGAAGGCTCCAGGGATACCTTATAGCAGCCTTCCTGTATCTCAAGGGGGTCTACGGGAAAGATGGGGAGGGATGTTTTACAAGGGCATGTAGTGATAGGATGAGGGGTAATGGCTTTAAACTGAAAGAAGGTAGATTTAGATTAGATATTAGGAAGAAATTCTTCACTCTGAGGGTGGTGAGGCACTGGAACAGGTTGCCCAGGGAAGTTGTGGAGACCCCATCCCTGGAAGTGTTCAAGGCCAGGCTGTCTGGGACTTTGAGCAACCTGGTCTGCTGGGAGGTGTCCCTGCCCATGGCAGGGCGGTTGGAACTAGACGATCTTTAAGGTGCCTTCCAACCCAAACTATTCTATGATTCTATGACTCACAGAATCACAGAATCGTCAGGGTTGGAAGGGACCTCTGGAGATCATCTAGTCCAACCCCCCCGCCAGAGCAGGGTCACCTACAACAGGTTGCACAGGACAGTGTCCAGGCGGGTTTTGAATGTCTCCA
>VZSZ01004373.1:15841-105594 GCA_013398815.1 Ibidorhyncha struthersii | reverse complement strand
TGAACAGGACTGGACCCAGTACTGACCCTTGAGGGACACCACTTGTTACTGACCTCCAACTAGACTCTGCACCACTAACCACAACCCTCTGAGCTCTATCTGCTAGCCAGTTCTCAATCCACCCCACTGCCCATCCATCTATCCCACACTTCCTAAGCTTGCCAGTGAGGATGATGTGGGAGACAGTGTCGAAAGCCTTGCCAAAGTCAAGGTAGACAACATCCACTGCCCTCCCCTCATCCACCCATCTAGTGACCTCATCATAGAATGCTATCAGGTTAGTCAGACACGACTTTCCCTTAGTGAATCCATGTTGACTACTTCTGATAACCTTCTTTTCATCCAGATGCTTTGAGATGATACCCAGCACAAGGTGTTCCATCATCTTTCCAGGGATGGAGGTGAGGCTGACCGGCCTGTAGTTTCCCGGGACTCTACGCAATATACAATATCCCCAGGGGACATTAGCACCTTTCAAGGTTCCCTGAGTAGCCCTTTTTACATTGCTACTCCAACAGCCTCATCCTTCCTCAATCTGGACCCCAGTGAGCTGAGCTGTGTTCAAAATCCGTGAGTGGGAGACAATAACACACAAAGGCAACAAGTACTTCAGCACAGTGGGGGCCACCAATGTGAGTAAGTCACCAGGGAAAGGCAGAATGATGAATATCTTGTGGGGTTTCTATCCCTAAGAAACAGTAATGGCTTGCTAGAATGACCTCCACTGCCCTGAGCTGGCTCAAGGTGTGTGTTTCTGAACTAAACTACATGAGCCCTGGACATCTCTGATGTCTGAGGGTAGCTTTCCCCTCTGCTTCATGCCTGCATTGCAACTGCAGACCATGGGATGGGGAAATGGACAAACTGAAATACATGTTTTGCAGCAAACACTTTTTTTCTTGTTTGTTTGCTTGTTCATTTGTTTTAAAATAAAACACAAAAAAAACCCATGCAAATAAACCTTACATCTGTTTTCCTACTTGAATGTACATGTTGGAGATAGGAGATGCTGGGACCTGCTGAAAAAGGCATTGCCAGGGCGGCGCCAATCAAACAGTGACCAGGACTGTCTACGGTAGGTGATCAAGGCATATAGTTGTCATTAAGTTGTGATTAGCTCATGTCATACAGTTGTGATTAACTCATGTCATTCAGATACATGACAAGGTAGGCAGATTTGGAAGGTATAAACTGTACAGGCAAACTGTTCAGGCAGGGAGACGACCTGAGCAGTGGGAGTTTTCAGAAGACCTGACAGTGTGTGGGTTCTTGTGTATGCTAAGTGTTGAGCCCAGATTTCCCATTCCTCAAATGGGAAATCTGTGGGAGAGGGGGATTTCCTGAGACAGCATGAAACTGCATGTAGGAGGGTGCTGCAAGGCCAGATCTAAGGTTCCCACCTCCGCAGGGTTCCCAGCACCCCACTCGTAATACACATGGGTCAAGGCCACAACAGAAGGCCAGGGAACCTACCCCTGAGGGAACCATGTGGGGCTCATTAATAAGACAATGTAGATGCCGTCTAGAAAAAAAGAGCAAGAGGCATCCCTATTGCAATACTTCTGAGTGTTGAGGGGGGAGCACACGGGACATATTGATCCCTTATGGATGGTTTGGGAACACTTAGCTGACGAAGCCCCTCAGGAATGAATCCTGTGAATCACAGTGGGGTTTGGCTAGGAATAAGGCTCCAAGCTGCTCAGTGCTATTGAGACTAAGATCCTCCCAGGTCCACAGAGAAACAAAACATGAGGGCCTATAAAACTCCAAAAGCACAGTCTCCTTTCAATTTTACACTGCCTCCCATATTAGGCAGTGGTTGAGTAGGACTTTTGCAGCTTTCCACAGTTGCAAGCAAGCAGCATCCTTTTGTAGGATTTTTTTTACATCATTTGGATAATATAGTCTGGTTCTCATAGTTTGCTGGTCCATGAAGCATTCAAATGTTCTAACACCTCTTTTATGTTTCAGCCTATTAAAAAGTCTCTACCTTTCTTTTATTGTTATTAAAAGAGTCATGTGATGTTCTTTGCACTCCTACCCTATAAAAAGAAAAAAGGACTTGTAAATATCCCCTTGATGAGTTATGAGTTATGTCTACTTCTGTCTTCAGTGGGAGTGACCAGTAATCAGAGGAACCTGCAGGAAAGAAAACGGCCTTAAAACAAGTTTCTGAACAATGACGTAAGAAGCCAGTAACTCTCTGGAGCCAATTTTAATTCTGCGCACTAAATATTTTCTCATGCTACTCACACATCCTTAAAACTAGAGCAAGCAGTTTGCAGACTCTGCAAGCATACTCCATGAAGCCAAACTTCTTACCCCAAATGCTGCAAAATTTTATTTGGATGAGATACTGTTCTCTTAGCTAGAAGCAGTGATTCTGCACATCAGACATACTGTTGCCTCATCAGTAATTTCCATGCTTATTTTGCCAGAGATGGTATCTTTAGAACAGTAAATGGGAATTCTTAAAAAATGTATTTTCATCTGAATTTCTGGACTTTAAATGTTCTCTCTTACTGTTATGCTTTGTATTGGTGGCCTGTACTGTTAACTGGATGTCTTAATTCCTAATCTTAATTTCTCACTATTTTATTTAAAATACGATTTGTAACACCCTTTTTAGGTTTTGAATCAAACTTTCCTGGTACCTTCATTTTATTTGGGATTTAGTTAAAATTTCCCTAACTTTTGGTTTAGTCTGCTACCCTAACAGTTCATAAACTAAGTCCCATTTTTTTCTTCTTTACTGAGGGCACAGGATAAGTAGTGGGTTTGGTCCTCAGAGGATTTGTATGTTGTGTATACATCATATTTCTTGCCTTAAGAATGCCAGATGAAATATTATAAAACTGATCTTGGTAACCAACATTTTGCTAATCTTCTGTTGCTTTTAAAACAAAAAGGTGTTAATAAGGTAAATGCTCTGTAACCGACAAAGTAGAAAAATCAGTAACTAATTTTGCATGCTAGATTTGTGCTATTGCCAATGGCAGCAGCATGCTCCAATAAATTGTTATTCCAGTCAGGTCTTTTGTGATATTAATTGGTTACTTCTCTATAGCTTCTAATCAATAAACTGATTAAAGTCAGCTGGGTTAGCTTTCAAACGTTTATTCAGCCGTTAAATTCTACTCAACAGTATTACAGCTGACAGTATCAGTAAAGCTTTTAATAGAGACAAACCCCAACTACAGAATGCTAAAAAAGTTTGGGTATGAATACCACAACTGGATTCCCTTAAACCAGAGCCTGCCTTAGAATAATTATCATCTTTTTTAACCTAAACTGCAGTAAATTTTGTTTCTTCAGACTCTGAAGCACATCAAGCTAATTCTCACTTAATGCTGGAGCAGTATAAAAATTTTTGAGCAGGAATGAGAGTCAGGTCCTTAGTTATTCCTTAGTTTGCTCTCTTATAGCTATAGTTTCCATAAAATAAGGTGAAATACAAAATCAAGTTTCTGCTTTGGACTGTGGGTTTTTTTCCCATACCAAAGTGTTTATATGCATACTGTAAAAATCAGTAACTCAGAGCATTAGTCCAGCTATATTTCTAGCTAAATTTTGCAAGGAAATACATCTTGTCATATTTTCTCAGGGAAAAAAAAATCATATTCTGTTAACATACCACTACTAGGATGAGTAATACATATTTTTATGTATTAGAAGTATCTTATCTGGATACTTAAGTATTAAAAGTATTTTATATACTAAAAGTATCTCTGCTGAAAAAAATCAGTCCTTTATGTAATATTAAACCAGTAAGAATCATATTGATTTTCCTATTTTTCCTGTGCTGTTGATCTGCCATTCCCATTGTTCCTTGCAGTATTCTTATAATAGAAAATATCCAAGAAGTGTTGCGTAGCTGTGCTGAATCCGTTTGCCTCAAGTACACTGGCAACTGCTGGTATTGCTCTTGTGTTTCTTTGCTAAAGCTCCCATATCTATCACTGCTTATATCAGAGCTTACATTCACTTAAGACAGAAGGAGAGGAAGTGGGAAACCTCTACTGCAAACTCGATCTGTGCTCTAAGTGTTTAAAAAGATAAGAAGTGTCACTCTGAAATGGGCATTACTTATAGGTTAGAGCCTTTTTTCCATTTAAATACTTTGCAAATTTTACCATTTACCCTAGGAGGGCCAGTTCTTTGAGTGGAGATAGTGTTTGTGCCTGACCCCCGCTAATACATACTACAAGACTTCTTGACATGCCAAAATACATGGAGGCCAAACAGCAGTTGCACAATGTTCAGTTTGTTGTCCGCTCCTGCATACTTACCCACATCCTAAAGGAGCTCACAAGTTATAGGATGAGGTGAAATAATCTTTGCTGCTTGCAGTTCTACAGCCATTGAATTATTAATGTTTGGGCTGCTGCTTAGAAAGGTTCATTTCCACACTTCACAAGATCACCGCCTGGTGAAATTGCTCTTTGCTGTGCTACACCAATAGCTCATGCACTGCCCGTAATGGGGCAAAGTTAAAAAGTCGTACAAGGTTTCCCCTTGTAAACACTTGTGCGTGGGGAAGTGAGTATGTGTAGGGAAGTGAGGTAGGGCGGGAGAAAGAGTCGTTCTGATTCTTACGTACCCACATCTGTCTGCAAGGTGTGCAATTCCTCAGGGCGGAAGACCTGAGCCTGGCAATTGGTAAAAGCTAAAGAAGCCACCCTAACTGCTAGGAAAAAACAGCTAGCAAGAAAACAGATGGTTATACATGTGGGGTTTCTCCAAGAAGTTCTACTTAAGTCTTTTTTGCTTTGTTTTCACAGCAAAATGGAAAAATGTGAATGCATTAAGAAAAAGCCACAGATTTATTTTCTGATTTTGGTCACAGTATTCTTATAAAAATGAAAAACTTACAGATCTGGAAACAATCTTACTGTCACATAGCTAATTTCAAAAAAAGGAGTGTAGACTGTAAAACGAGCGTGCAATTTCCCACAAATGCTTCCGTGTGCACAAACGGTAAGATTTTATGGGTTGTCTATTTACACGTGCAAAATTATGTGGTTACCTAGGGATGTAAATTTGCAGGCGTAAAATAAAATAACAACTTCTGCACATAGACAGTAGTCACAGAAAACTCCATGTAGACTGAAGCTACAGCTTGACATGCAGCTTCAAACCAGCTCAGGAATAAAAATAATTGTAATATTATTTTATTTTTCTTTAATAAGGTTAGTGAAAAAAATGGCTCAGTCCTCATTCACCAATATGTAACTGTTTGGCTTACTGACCACGAGCCGTAAAGGGTGTGTGGTTCAGGTGAATTACTTAAATATATTTCTGTATTGGTTTGTCTGTCCTCATTCCAATACCCTTGTGCTGACATAAGGCAAACACAGCACGTGGCAACTACACTGAACGGAGGGAAGGGAGCAAGAAAGGAGCATAAAACTGACATGATTAATAGAGCTGCCACAATTTGTTTACCAGAATGACTTTGATGAACATGGACTTTTTTCCAAGACTGTTAGTTCACTGCCATTTGTCTGTTCATTCACATTAAGGGTAAAATCAGGCCATCAAACTGTCTGGAAAAAAAAAATTCCACCCTAGCAAGTCGGCTGAAGCGGCTGACATTATTACAGGAATGTTCAAATGCTCAGCAATCACTGCATGGTGCATTTGAGTCGTCTTTGTATGCACAAATATAGACTAAGGACAATGTGGGATACTTTTTATTACCTTCTATAAAATTCTCTGTACATTCACAAATAATATTCCTCATTGATAAAAAGGGCACAGAGTGAAATGAGTCGTTTGAATAAAGCAGAAACTGCCATGTTCCAGTAATTAAAAAGGTTAACAGTAAAGTAAGTTTGAATCAAGCATTTCAGTCTGAGCATTCTAATCTTATGTACAGATTAGAAAAAATCTAAATTAAGATGGTTTTCCACTTATGGCCATACTTTTGCATTTCTTTGATGTGAGTGATTTGCCAAATTTAACAGATTTGCAGCTCGTTGTGACAGAAGGAGACACTGATTCTTTCAAGGTGTTTCTTAGGTAAACTCCTGTTTACTTACAGAACATATCTGAAGTCCCAGGAGAGCTCAGATAGAAGAGAGTTGATTTGCCCACAGATACAAGCTTCTTTTTCAAGCAACACTTGACCCAAAAAACTACATCTCAGATTTTCTAAAGGTCGTACACCCAGAGCATCTCTGTTCTTTTTTTGTGTATAGCCAACCTGTTTCCACCACTTCTCTGCAATCCCTGATCTGCCCGTAACATCTCTAGCCACTCAATTTGTCTTCCTGACGAGCTTTACAAATAGGTCAAGTTTCAGATGAAACTACAGACCAACCAGCTAGCTCCACAGAGAGATTTGTTTCTTCCACGCGAATAAAAAAAAAATGAATATTGTTCCAAGAACATTTCTCCTAATCCTTTGCATAACAATGCATTACATGCCTTTATTATTCATTTAAAACCTCCCACGTAACTAAAGTTATACCAAGTCCTCAGGTTTACAAAAGGGGAGGGAGGGAGAGAGGGACTGTAAGAGTTAATGGCTCAGTGAGCTGAATTTGTAACTCCCACTGTCTCCCAGATGGCAGATGCTTGGGTTTCTCATGAAATCATTGACTAGGAAAAATGCAGCTAAGTGACTAAGCTTTTTCAATTTTCTCTTGCTGGCTTTTCTTCAACATCTCTCATCAAATCTGTGAACTTCACAGTGATCAAAATGGCCCTTGTGTGGCCCACAGGTGTTGTCTCTCAAACTATAAATTTAAATGCCCAGAATAAGGCACCTCAATTGGGGAAGTTCTGGTCACAGTTTTGAAATATAAGACTTCTGTTTCGCTTTATAACATTGTTGACCACGTTCTCAACACCTGTAAATGTGGAAGTGAAGAAAAAATAAAGCAAAAGCCCATAAACTGTTAAAATAGAAATGAGACAGAAGATCGGAATCAGTTATGTTAAAGATCAAAGTGATCGGTGTCTCTTAAAATGTTTAGAGACTGAAATTCTCGTTTTACAGCTTCAGTCTTACAGCTCTCTCAGGTGTTGTATGCACCTGGACTCATGGAGCCTTACTGACTCTCTCAGTCCCTGGGCGCTGTCACCCAGGCAAGACAAACATATCAGCAGTTCAGTAGATTAGTTCTTCATAAACAATACTCTGAGAGTGGATCTTCATACTAGCTACTAAAATATGGCTCATGGAATAATTTTAATTTATCATAGTCATTCAGTTATTATAATTAGATTCCAAATTAACATTTTATTTGAAACATTTTTTTTCAGATCTACTATTCCATATTTTAGGAGACAACTTATTCAGGGATGGACACTCTGGACTCTTAAATAAAATAAAACTTTAAGAAATGTAAGGGCAAAAACTCAAGCCACTGCATAAATAGTAGAAATAGTAAAATAATCAAACGAACTGGGTTTGTTCATAAAAAGTTACTTTGACAAGTTTAATTAAATTCATATCATAATAAAGTGGCAGAGATTATAGTCCGTAACATGCTACTCCTCCTCTTTATTGTATAAGTTAACAAACTGAAGGCATTATCTCTCTCTAACAAAAGGACAGGGTTCATTTTCTAATGTTTAATGCTTCATTTCTGGTAGCAAACAGCAAAATTGTTCATAACTTTATAGGTAATTATTTAATGAAAACACTTGTTTGATATCAGAGTTCATCAAGTCAAAATCTTTTCCCCTTCACAAACCTTGAAATGTAACCAACATTAAAAGGTTTCCTTTACAATACAGTTGAACTGAAGTGGCATCTAACCTCCTTTTACATAATCAAAGTTAACATGGATGAATGCAAAACCAGATACTTCAGTTCAAAATTTTACAGAGCATCATTTTCATTTGATAGACTTTTGGTGTATTTGAAGGCTAGTTTGGGGCAGGGGGAAGCATTTGTTTTTCTCCCTCAGGAAAAAGGAATTTTGATGTGATGTTGATTTACCTGTTTTCAGCTGAGTGTTATTTGTCACGGGAACATATAGGTACCTCTGAAAACGGAAAAAAAAGTTAAGCTTTTTCTCAAACTGTAGTGTCAGACTGCCAGATCAGCACTCTGACGACAGACATATCAATAGCTATTTTTTTTCTAGTGTGCAATAACAGGCAGTGGTATATAAACCATTCTTCTACAGAATCTTCACAAAAATTTATGACAGCAAAAAGTTTAGACATAATGTCGGTGAATATTTGGGATAAAAGAACAATCTGATAGCCACAGAAGAAATCTCATGCTACAAACACATAGTTTGTAGTGAGAAACCTATGCACAAATACCATTTCAGAGAAAATTCAAAGTCCTCAAGGAGCATCACACTTTCAGGAGCAACTACAGACCTAAAAGAAAGAAACTGTTTTTTCCAGGATGAATTTGAAGAGAAAAAAATGTCATCAGTCTCTCTTCACCCAGTTCTTCCTATCTTCATTGTATGAAATATAATCCTTACAAAGAAACGGAGTATTTTATATGCACAGCGGCAGAACAAACTGTGCGTTAAATACAGCAATGTGAAAATCCATCAGAGGGATGCATGAAATACAATATTTTAAAACCCAATCCAATCCATATTTTAAGACAGGATAGCTGAAGAAAAGTAAGCCATCAAAATATAAGTGAAAGTAAATAATACCTAATATTAAAACTCAAAATAGTTGTACATAAACACTTTACAAAATGATGTTTAAAACAAAAAATATTACCAGGGTCTGTTAATAAAGTTACTTTTAATTTTCTCTCTCTGCTTTCTGAAGTATATCATAATGAGCCTCCAAAAAATACTTTTAAAGGACACATGTAATGACCCTACATATATATCACAAGAAGGACACTTTACAGTACAGCATTTGGACTTTCTTCTTCTCAACCCCTGTAAGAAATGCAGTACCTTCCATCACTTAACTGCATAACGACATTTTCTTCCTGTAAAAGCCAATGCATATTACATCATCTTCAGTCCAGAGCTAAAAGATCTTCTCCTTATCATTTCGTACTCGTGACTTTCAATAAGATTTAATATGACAGCTGAGTTAAAATCAGATATTTTTTGTCAGAGGTGATGCAAGTGTAGTCACTGGTGGTCTGTCATTTGGGATTGTCATACCGAGACTTTCCGATGTTATTTAGTTGGGACGGCAAGGGTTAAGATACATTTTGTGGCACTGTATGTTGATCCCACATGGAGTAAAGATCTGTTACTAGAGAGGTATGAATAAATCAGGCATTCCATTCAACTTTAAAAAAAAAAATCTACTTTTCAGTAATGCAATCTGTAGAAGATATAGTAAATAAATAGATAATATAAAAATGCAAAAAAGAAGAAAAAAAAAAGCAAGCTCCTTATTGTAGCTAATGATCTAATTGTGCTAATATTCCATGTCTCAAAAACTCTTGTAGCCAATGGTAGAGAAGCCCAAATGAAACACATCTGCAGAACAGAGACACTGTTACCCACATCCTTCTTCTCTATGCAGCAGAACTATAGTAGTTTTATTGCTTACAAAGTCTTTCAGAAACAGTAAGTCTGAATAACTTCTCCATTTTAATATTTTGTTGCAGAGCAGAGGGCTGAGGGTCAAGTCAGGAACCATTTTCAAGCCATAGTACTTAAAAATCTTACAGGTGAGTGAGAAACACGAAAGAACTCTGACAAAATAATTATTCAAGCTAGTCACGATGTTGGCTTTGTTTTAATTTTCATGTCTCCATTGGCACATGTCTCAAGAAAAATTCTGTTTTAAAGAATGTTCGCAAAATAATTTCAGGCAAGAGGAAGAAAATTGTTCAGTAGTCTTTTGGACTGTTTTTGTGACAAAAAGAGGAAGAGAAATAGTATTATGGCACTGAGAGGATCAGGCATATAGACCAAGTAGTGTGACTAACTTTGTGTATCATGTATCAAATAACTAGATCAATGCTTAACTTTTACGTAGACAATACAATGAAATGTATGCAAATAAAGCAGTATTCCACCAAATTATGATTAAGCTATTTTTAATTTTTTCCTGCATCAAAAAACACTTCACCCAGAAATAGCCAAAGTTAATAAAGGAAAACTGTTCACACCAGAAAGATAAATTGCCCCACACTGTATTAATTAGCAGGGTATTGTCTTTGAACTGACTTCCCTACACCTGAACAAAAGCATTAAGAATTTAAACTTTTTCTCAAAACCTCTAGTTTAAAAGAGATGTAAGTGCCAAGATGTAGATTCGTGTTATAAGATTTTATGTGTACAATTTTATGCATGCAATCCTATGCGTGCAACAGTATTGCAGAATGTGTCCAGGAGAAATTAAAAATATTTTGTTCTAAACATATATAAACAGTAGCTTTAACTCAGAGTGTATGAGACCAATACCACAAGAAGATCATTTTTTCCCTTCCTGGAATTACTGCAGCAAGTTTCTGCTATTGCAAGATGAGTTATCAAAAACTCTTTATGCTAAATGTAATAGATTAGTAAATTGAAAAAAAGGACAATATTGTCTTCTCAAATCTACTTGTAGTTGAGTTCAGCTAGAGCTTCAGTTTCTCAAGAAAGAACATCATTTTGTTCAAACATAAAGATAAAAAACCCCAATGCTTATATCTGCTTGATGACAAGACCTAAGTACAGTTGCAGCAGATTCCTTGGTAAACTCCTCAACACCAGCTTTTCACAAACCTATTTTTCTCTCTCTGGTCAGCCACCAGTACTACATTCAGTTTAATTCTTCTCAAAGTTGTTTCTGTCTTTGTATCCAATTTAAGAAGTTCATTGATTACTGAAAGACACCATTTTCCTTCAGAAATATTTCCAACAAAAATATTCACATTTTTATTCATCAGGAAATATAAAAAAAAAAAAATAAAAAAAAAGCTTCCGCAATACCACATCTTAAAAACTTCAATTTTCGTTTGTTAGTATCACTGCTTTCCCAAAATTCACACCTGTCCAATTTTACCCTGAATAAATCACAGTGCTTCAAAAAACAGCACAAAGAGAAGCTTGTGAATCTGGGGAAAATTAAATAGAAAACATTTTTCTTTATCTGTCAACTTTTGTATTTGTATAGATTTATTTTTTAAAGTTACAAAAACTGTTGTGCAAGTTAGCAAGTAGCACACAAAGTGCCCCTGCTTCTTCCCCCTTTATTTTGTATTTCAATTTTTAAAGGTTCAGATGCAATACTCAAGCTAGTAAAGGATTTTGTATTCATCTTTACATTAATATTATGCTGTATCCAAATCGTAAGTCGTGTTGCTTTTAAGAACTCTAATAGCATGATGCATACTTCATACATTACCACTATTTTCCTCTTGCCCTTTCAACCTTGTTTATAGTTTTGCATAATTTGTAATCTGCTCAGGAGGGTGAGATAATTGCCTGGTTAAAGTGGAGAATATTGAGGCAGGCCTTGAGCCTGAAAATCTTTCCTTGAGTAAGCAGTCCTTACTCAAATAGGTATTAGCCAACGAATTCAAGAGAGTTTACATAAATACAGTTTGTAAGTGTCTAGTCTAGGAGGATAGTGAATGCCATGTCTGTAGTTTCCCTACAGAAATGGATATCAGCTATGCTTTCATTTTCAGTACAACTGGAAAAGAATTCATTCATTAGACCATGATGGATCATCCTGCACTTAGCTTTTCTAAGTTACAGTAATTTTTTAAGGCCAGATAAAAACAGTACATCTCTGGAGAATTCAACAAAATTGTCCTGTTACTCATGAAAAAACTCCCACTCCCATTTTACAATGTCTTACTATAATTTCCAAGTAATATTGTATTCCACAGAAAATATGGGAACAGAAAGAAGTATAACATGGTTTTATAAGTCACTGCAAACACCTGAGAATTCAAAAAGAAGGTGTAGAATAGTAAACCATAATAATACTTATTAATTTTTATTTATTTGGTTAATCAGAAAAAGATAACTATATAAACAACAAATACTTAAATTCTGATTACTATCGTACAGTCTTAAAAATGGAAGCAGGCAAGGAAAAGAGGATGTCTAGCAAATTACAATGTGAATAAGATAAATCAGCTCTATGGTACTTATTGTTTCTTTGAGTCAATAGAAAATGTTTCCATTTCATTTCCAAAGGGAAAGCAGTAAAGACGCTTTAGTTAGTATTCCATATACAACTCCAATATTTTCATCAGAGGACAATAAACAAATGACAAAGAATGTAGATCTTCAAAAGTGGCGAGGTGTTTGGAGAAATCTGTGGAAACAGTGGGAACAAAAATAAAAAAGAGCCTAATATATGAGGTATAATCTCTGTAAGAAGGACAAGATGCACAGAGGATAGACGAGAGCATAGGTTAGTTGGGGTTGTTGGAACTGAGACATCTAATCCAAAAAGTAAACTAAACACAGAACCTTTGTGTTTCAAAACCATCTTAGGTAGCAGACTTTTGTGTGCCTTCTACCTTTTTAGTTTAGAAAGGAAAGTTAAAAAAACCCACAAACCTTTTGATGGAGAGTAAATGGCATACTTTAGAATCTTACTAAATCACAATTCCTTTGTTGTTTGATTAGGAATGCATTTGAGAGCCTGGACACTTTCTTTCAAACTTGTTTGCTTTTCTTCCTCCCTGTTTCTCTTTACTTGACATTGTCTGTCTGTGGTGCTGAGATTTTAGAACTCTCTTTACCCTTTAAACTGTTGCTGTCAAAGACTACAATAAAAGGGATATTCATAATAAGAAGTGCATTCTGCCAAGACGTTTCTCCAATATATATTGCCATTATGTATCTTGACAGACACTTGTGATTAATATTGTCATTCTAAGCCAATGAAATTGATCCTGTCGTCACCTTTACAAGAGAAGGCAACCAAAAGAAAAAGTTCTTTTCTAGGGTTTACACAGGACATGAAAAAAAAAAACACTTTTAAATGGTCATTTGCAAAAGGCAAATTCATCCCTTGTATGTGTTCACCACTGACCCCTGCCAATGATGCCATACACAACAAAACACCTTGGACTTTATCACTATCTAAATCTAGTGTCCCTGATACACTTTCATTAGTTACATTCTCCAGAAGCACAGAGAGTGTTTTCACACAACTTGGAATGAACCATATGTTGTTAGCAATTTATCATCCTTGTCTTGAATACTTCTGCTCCTATAGATGCACAGTAAAATTCTCAGGCCAAGTAAAAACTGTCAGAGAACACCACAAATTAATCTTACAAACAGGTAATGGAACAATTTCATTGATCAAAAAGTATTCACAATAAAAGCGGTAAAGATAAACCCTGCAACTTTATCAAATTTCTTTTCTCTTTCTCTAGCTCACCTTTTTTTTTTCTCCTTCCTCCTGCTGACAGTACATAAATGTCCAGAGAAACTATATCTTCTTTGGTATGGGCAATCTTTTTGGTAATAACTTGCTGCTTCCTTCCTTTTCCTTTTTGCTGCTTGAATGAAAAATTCCTCTGCAAAACTGCATTTTTGGCTGAATTGATTGCCTGAACCTTTAATTCTAATGTTTCAATACGTTGACTCCTGGAGATTATATATGTGTCTTGTATTTCATAGACTTTTAGTTGTGATAATTTAGGCTTAGATTGCTGATAATGTTAGACCATTAGAGAATATATAGTCTGACAGCAGTCATAAAACAGGCATTTGTTACTGCATTGTGTTTTATGTTGCTTAATGGTGTGTCCACAAATGTTTGCAAAACATAAAAGATATCAATATTTTAATGATGCAATAAGACTGAATCAAATAAAAAGCCATATCTTTGTGACAAGAATATTTATTCCAAAACAATGGCACCAGAATTTAAATGAAAAGTTTTATAGAAAAGAATAGTGTGCTTGTCAAAGGTTTATATATGTATGTATTTATTGGTGTGCTAAATTGATTATATACAGTAAATGGCATTGCTGCTATTACACCGTATTCTGATCATTTCCATATGCTCTAGGCTTTTATTTTTACTTTGCAAGTATGAATGTATAATCACAGTTATTTGAGTAGGTTACATTCTGCAGGGAGAAAGAGTGATTGATTGAGTAACAAAATAACACATGAACACAGGAAAGTTTAGGCACCGTACTGGTCAAACGGAAAACCAAAGTGCTGACTGCTTGCAGGCTTCAGAATATATGCTACAAGTTTGTTAATTTGAATTTTACCAGGAGCCAAGGCCAGAAAAACAGACTACAGTAACAAACGTGAAGCTGCTCAGATTTGAAAGTAGCATACCTATACTGGCAAAAATCTTTTTCTTTGCTATATCAACATTTTACAGGTGAGAGACTGAGATAGATGAGAGATTAAGCCACTTGCCCAGATCAGAATTTCATACTTAAATTCTGCCTGGCTCAAATGGTCTTTGCAATGACAACAATCCTGCTCTTATTTTCAGTCTTAAACTGATGTAGAGGCACAGACAAAGAGCTGCTGAAGTCTGCCATAGGAGCATTTGCCAGTCTGTGCTGGCTGAAGTTATATCCTTCATCTCTTTGTGGTTTTCCCCCCTGTGTGAGTCCTGGGGCTGTAGCTTGTGAGCAGGGAGCTCACTAACCTCACCACAAGGTGCGTCCTGGCAGCAGAACAGCTCTGGGGGGAGACCGAGAATCCCAAACCAAGTGCAGAGATGGAGATATGGAGCGTGCAAGCAAGCAAGGGGAGTTACTTTGACTTATATTATACAACATCTGGGCATTGTGCTGGTGAAACTGCAGCTGCACCACCACATGGGGTAATGGGATCCCCTGCAAAGCCAGAAGGGCCTGAAGTGAAGCACCACCCTCACCAGTTTTTACATCTCTTTCAAGCTCAGACATAAAACAAGAGGCAACAGCATGGGGAGGCAAAGCGGTGGAGGGAGAGACAGAAGAATGGCTCCCATTTCACAGAAGATATATTGTGCTAAATAATGCCCATCCTGCTCCAAAGGCCTAGGCAGCAGAGAAGCCAACCACGTGGGTGACAAACACCAGGGAAGGCCCCTCTCTTCTCCCTCAGCCTGGAAGAGACATCTGATTCCCTTCCTCACTTTCAAGAAGGACTGCTGCAATGAAGTTAGAGAATTTGAGCCAGTGAGGTCTCATATGCAGCATCCCATGGGAGTTAACAGGAATCTTCTGCAAGCAGAGGAGGGTCTGAAGGACTATGTCTGTTCCCTCTACTGCACAGCAGTAACCTCTGGCTGAAGAAATCAGTGGAGTGAGACACAGGTGGTACCAGAGCTGTACCACAGAATCAAAGAAGAAAGACTGATGGAGGTGCACAAGGCATATCAATGAGCAAGGCAGCGTAAGATAAAACGACATAAGAGATAAGGCCACTTATTTTCTACCTAAATCACATTCTCCAGGTGCTTTTTCCTAGGTCAGCCTACACTTTGCCTCTTTTGTGGCAAACACCTCCACAGAGTACTATCATTTACCACTCATGTCAGTACCTTAGTCAGTGATAAATTTAGCTTAGCTCTTTATAAAATAATGGCAAGACTTTTAGAACAATAATTCCCCTACTATTTGACTATACTTTGAAATAATTTTGTTGTATTATCAGCTTCTATAACTCCTCAGACAATATTCATTGTTTATTAATAATTTCTTGAGGATTTTGGCTGAGAAGATGTAGAAGCACATTTTGATTTTCACAGTAAAGAATGAGTTACATATAAATATGTACTGCTTTCAAAGAGTGGAACTATTTCTGGCAGACTCTTTTAAAAATAGGAAAAAAATGATGGGTAGTTGTCACTTTTTTATTTACTGAATGTTTTCAATGGCAAACATGGCCATTTTCTGAGCAAGATTTCTTTATTTTACAACCAATTAAAAAAAAATACAGTTGTTTTCTGTACACGTTGTATCCTAGTTGTAGCAGGTAAGCAAGATAACAAAGAGGAGTTTGGTTGGTGGGAAAATCTTTCAAGCAGAAAGGAGGAGAAGGCACATCCTTTGTTCATAGGCCAGTCCCAGTAAGATCCTGACAGTAGTGAGAGAAGAAGCTCTGAGACTCTATTTTATGCCTATGGGCCTCATAACTTATGGAAGTCAGACAGAGCAATGCAAGCAATTCACAGGTTGTATTATGTATTACAAGTCCCATCCTATGATTGAAAACAAAAATGGAAATTTTGGTGAGACTGGGCCCTGACAGAAGTATGGTGAGTTCAGAAATTGGTGTGGTTTACATCACATCTTTGAGAAAACTTTTAAAGGGAACAGAGACCTGCTTTGCCTGTTTCAGAGGTCCAGGAAGCTGACAGAAAAATACCTTTGCTTTTAATACTACTATCCCACACAGCATCACAATGGGTATGGAATAAATATTTCAAGATTAAAAGGTTGTATATTAAAATGCCTTAAATAAGAGCAATACCACAAAACTGTGCTTATGCGCTATTGCCAGTAGAACAAACCAGGTTTGCCTACAGCCAAATTAAAAAAAAAATAAATAAATCATATGTTTTTATTCAAGAATCTACAGTCTTCATTCACGTAGGTTTGTTACCGCTATCTGCAACTTGTTTTCCAGTCTGTGGTTGTCACGAGTGACATGTTGGTAAATACCAGTTTAAAGCGTGTTATCCAATAGAGGAGGCATATTTTTTCCACAGAATTTGGATTAAATTTAAATTTATGTAGGGAAATAGAGTGCTGTAAAGTAGGGGCCTCAGGTTCAGCAAAGCAGCTGGGTAGGTCTGCTAAAACAGCAGCCCCCCAACTCGTGCTTGTAAGACTGCTACATGGGTAGTCGGCTTGTCTGTAGACAACAACGCCGCCACTGAGGACAACAACGCCCAAAAGCACAGTTACGGCTCCGCTACTACTTGCAAAAATGTACGGTTCAATTTTAATGTCATCTTCTCTATTCAACAGCAGTTCTCCCCTCCCCAGTTCAAAAAAGCAGCTGTGGTGTCAACAGACACATTATGTAAAAATAAACCATTTGATAAGTGGATGGAGAAGAACGCTCTTTGATCAGCAGAATATACAGACGTCCACGAGTGCAAGGGGCACTGGAGGAATTCCTAAGAAGTAAGTTCCAGCAAGGGTGAATTTGCTGGAAGGGTAATTGTGTGAGAATCTGTCAGGCAGCAAGAAAGAGCTGTAAGCTTCCAAACCATATGATCCAAACCAAGAAAGAAAAAAAGAAAAAAAAAACACTTTTGCTTTCAAAAGTCTCCCAAAATCCTAAAAATAGATCATGGGGAGATGAATCAAATAATAATTTATTCAGAAAACTAACTTGCAGACAGAATACAAAATCCTTTGATGTTTGAAAACTATTGAAGAAGGTCAGTCTATTTCAAAATACTGCTGTTTGAAAGTTTCCTTTCTTCCCTCTTACTTCAATGAAGTTTGCAATGTGGGTAAACTTTGCTGCTGCTACTATATTTTCAGGCATTAAAAAAAAGCAGAAGAAAAGCCCATGGTTCTGGGTAGATAACAGATTTCTGCCTGCTGCAAAACCAACAGTGAGTCCCGCTCCAGCAAAATACACCCACGGTTAAACAACCACCTCTAGGATTCTCCAAGATTACATTTTGTTCAACCTATAGATAAAGTCAACTCTTGTAAGTAACTGTTTTTCACTTTTTCCTTGGGTCATCAACTTACAAGTTTCCATGTACGCTTCAGAAAAACAAGCATGCAAGGTTTTATTCTGTGCAACATCTTTCTTCTCATATAAAGTGATGGCTTTAAAGTGTTTTCACTTGTATAAACTCTTTATGTTGAGAAGTCAGACTATGCTTAAAGTGATGAAATCTGATGATCCATATTTTATACAGTAATTTGAAGACAGAACCTTGGGCAGAGGAATGGTACTCACTGGCAAAAACCTAGCAACTGACAGCATGTTTAAGTCTCAAGTTGCTATATTGATTATTTCCTTTTGCATTTTAGGATTTGAAATGTGCAGTTCATTTAGCCAATTAAGCAGCAAAAAATTCAGTGAGCTATTTTTCCCCTCCTTCTTTTTGCGTATATTTTCATTCTGTAACAAGAATCCAAACAGTTTATCAGAAAGTAAACTTTGTGGGAAAATCCCAGATTGCTGGTTTTAAAGACTACCAGCAATTACTGAGGATACCAAACTGCACTGAGACTGGCAAATCCAACACCTGCAGAAAGATAACAGAGGAGCCCAGTGCCATTTCAGAAACACAAGCAGTATCACAGTCACAGCTAGATAAATATCACATGACAAGAAGCGATAACAAACATACTGCCATAACCTCAGGAAGATCTAAGTTTACAAAGATTAAGGGGGAAAACACAAGAAAATGCAGTTAAACAAAGAGCCTAAAAGATACTTCTATTTCACGTCAGTCGTAGAAAAATCAATAGAAAAATACAAAGAATGAACTCGGTGTGTTGAGATCCCTGTAAAAACAACTCAGAGCAAATGCAAGCAAGCTGGAAAATCAGACCCACACTGGTGGTTGTTAAAGTGCTACCAGGAGAATTTAAGCCCTGCGCTGCATGTGCTTTCAGATGCACGCCGTTTGCTTTACAAAGGAGTGGGGGGTGTTGCAACTGAACATGTCACCTTCTATTAACTGGTGACAAAATGCAAGGCATACAAGAGGCTGCTCAGGTCAACCTGAAGGACTACATCTCATATGACAGAAAATGGTATCACCCACACCCTGCCCCTCATTTCAGAACCAGTGCTGAGATAAATGATGCTTCCTTTGCTGAATCGTGCTGCCTTGGCTGGTCAAGAACCTTACCAGGTTACCTGCATTAATATTGACACCACCACTTCCACCCAAACAGGATGCAGTATATATTCAGAAAGAGAATTGATGGGGAAAAGTGTCATATATTTTTCAGTGACTTGGCCCATATTTTGCATTCTCAGCATATTAACTTCATACTGCTCTGCTGGTGCCTGTGTGAAAGAAATATGAGACCAAACCATCTTTCATGTTTTGTTGGATATATGACTAGAAAAACTTAATAACAGTAAAAAATTTGAAGTCTTTGAAACAATGAGCATAATTTACTTCACATTTTCGCCCATACCTCCTATCTGAGTTGGGGTTTGACATCACATCTTAAGGCTTAGATATATTTTTTTCCCCACAAAAAATAATTCCAGCTTAGATGTCCTTGCTATCATTACTGGATGAAAAAGTTATTTTTTACACATGAGGAAAAAATTCTAGAGATGAGCAATCCTTCTGAAAATAATGGCATTTTATTTTAAACTGTATACAACAAAGATGGGAAAAAATATAGTAATAGCCACTGCTTTATTTTGCTTAACAAATATGAGCCTGTAAAGCGCTGACCGTATAAACACACATTCATTTGTCTGAGAGAACAGGATGCTTTGCAGATCCTGTGTGCAGTGTGAACATGTAAGCGAACTGGTAGATCTTTAAGGTCTTTCCTGATTTCTTCACAAAAAAAAAAGAACCATAAAATCAGATTTTTGAATGAAAACCCTTTCACAACTGCTTACAGTCAGGGCATATTGCACAGCACGGGCAGGAGTGTGAATGTTTCCTTTTCACCTATGATTGACAGAGTAGGCGTGGGATTTCCTACCTGAGTCTATCCCGAGAGCAAAGTGTTGTGCCCTTTAGTGCTACTGAGTGGACCTCAGCCTTAACATAAAGCTGAATACGTGTCCTCAGCATTTCTCGTTCTCCCTCTTCAGACCAAGGATGCCTATTACAGACCAAAGAAAGGCTGTTATGGACCCGTTCTAGCAGATGAGACTTCAAAGGGTTATTGAATACGGTTGCATATCTTGTACACGGCATTTCCCTTTCTCTTGTGTTTTAAAAGCCAGCCGAGAAGTAAAAAGGTGTTTTACTAACACTTTTCAAGCTAGTTATAGCTTCTAGGTATCAACCATAACCTCTGGGACCATTTACTGCCAAACAGGGTTAGTGAAAGAATTTTAAAGGTTTCTCTTAACAATGTTTTTGGTTGTGTGAATTAACTGACAAGTGATAAACACCTGCCCACAACCCAGATCAAGACAGGGAAGACATTGTGTACTATCCTACTAGAGTTTTATAAGGTGTCTGCTTCTGAAGATCACCGTTAACACAGACTCTGATGTCACTGACATTGCAGTCCAGTTAAAAGCAGTGCCAGGAACTGCTGGGGTAAGCAGCATATTCAAGTAATTTTATTATCTAACTGATTAAGCTGTTTTGAATGCTTTTCTTAAGCCTTCACACAGAATGTACCTCCTAACGCTCGGTGGTCCATTGCCCCCAAAGTCATTGAAGTACTCAGAAGTTTTATGACCAGTCTTCCGGCAGGAAGCTACACACTAACTAAACTTCAGGCATGTGAACCATCCCATTGAAGTTAGCTGCAGATTTCAAGTTCATGCCCATGTGTCTGTAGGATGACAGTACCTCAGCATCTTCATGCCTCTCGATTAAAGGCTTGTAATTGGAGCCAGCTTCCAGTAGTATGGGCGACATTTCCTTCTGCAGCTCTGAGGACTCAGGATAGGGCTGTGCCTGTAATAAAAAGTGAAAAAAAGGACAGCCCTGGGGAGCCAGACTTGCTGATTCTGGAAGGGGCTGTCTCCTGCACTTTGAATCCCAGTGGCTTCTTCAGGACTCCATCTCAGCCAAAGTGATGGCTGCCATCACAGTCATTCTCATGGGGATGTTGTGAGCCCAGAGATGCAAGTAGGGAGACAAAAGATAACTTGGCATCCTGCACAATAAAAGGGACACAGACATACCAAGCCTCCTGAGGAAGAAACAGACGTTTCTCTCTTTTGTTCTGGAGCCGAAAGTTGTTTAACGTTTTTGAGGCCTCTTGAGAGCCCACTTTTCAGGGCCACGTCCACGCGTCTGTATATGAGTCATAACTTCTAGCATATTTTCATCTCAGCTGAAACACTGAAAAACTAACAGAAGAGAACACCAAGGGAGAAAAAGATGATGGAAACTCCTGACTACTTGGAAGACAAGATTAGAGAAGGTCCAGGTATTTGTCATAAATGAGCTTTGGGACCACCAGCTACCTCTATGAAGAGAAATGTTGTCTTTGCTCCATTCTCAGTAGTGAAGACATTTGGATTGTGTTAAACTGCAGAGTGGGATGGGACTTAAAACAAAATTTCCCCTGCCAAATATTGCGCGTAAGACTGCTTTAAGAAAGAGAGCATGATTTTCATAAAGCTTAATGTTACAATGTTTTCAATTAGTTTAAAAGCTTTTTTCATTGATCATTTTTATTACGGTGCTTCAGTTATTTTGTAATTTTTATTTGGAATAGTCTTTATTTGAAACATTTTTAAAAACTACATTGCTTTTTCAAGCGTTATCAAGTATGAGTACTTTACAAGGCCAAATTAGTGTACCTACTTTGAACATTTAGTGATTAGTTTTGATTTGATGTTTAAAAAAGTTCATGTTGTGTTTGTTTTTCATCCATTGATCTGATTTTGCAAGGCTTTGTGTGAGATTTGGCTTTGGTTCATTTGTGGTGCTAAGCACCTTGCAGAATTTTAGCTATCATCTTCTAACTGAGAATCAACAAACTCAAATACTGATGATTTGTGTACAAGTCAAATCTGATATGGAGATTTCTTTCATGAATAGGTTAGTTTACATTCCTATATTCTTGCTTTTCTAAATTATGCAATGCATTCTTCTTTTGCTTCTATTTAACTATTTCAGTGTTGGTTAAGTGTTTTTGTTATACCTTGAGTCTAGGTTCTGCATATTTTGTAAGTTCCCAATTAAAGGTTTTAAATTTCTGAAAATCAACTGATATATCAATAAGCTCAGCAATACTTGGATGATATCTGTGCCATGTACACTTTTAATACACCAGCACAACAGATAAGTTTCAATGCAAGATCTATGCCAAAGATTTGCTACAACTGAAGATTTAGTATTAATTGCATACAAATTGCTATAACACAATTATCCTGAGTAAGTACTTGCAGCTAGTACATATAAGTAACTTGATATATTTCTAAACCAATTATAAGCTGCAGGGAGTTTGGGGGAGAGATGGTGAAGAATAACTGGACAAGGAGAAAGGAAATGGTGAAAAGGTTTCATTGGACACGAGCAGATGGTTTGTATGAAGGGAAACTTATCTATAATGCTACCTATAATTCTTAAAGACCACATGACAGCCTACCTATTATTTTTGCTAATAATTTATAGACCCAAGATTGCTTGTAAACCCTGCCACACTTTACATGTAAGAAAGTGTAAGCAACACTTAAGAAGTTACTTCAGTTATTCTGAATATCTCTGCTTCACAAAAAGAAATGGGGAGAGGTAATAAGTATACTAATGGGATATTTCATTCCTAAAGCTGGTATCATGGTTATTTTTTTCCCTTCTGCCACAATAATTGTTCCACTGCATAACCAACCCTAAACACTAACATAACTGACAGCTATAAACAAGGACCACACCATAGTAGAACCATATCACAGAGCGACTTCATCGCACAGCTGGTGTTATTAGATTGTCCTTAATCAATCTAGCAAAGAAGAGACACAATGAAGCTGAGATCAATTTATGCAAGTGTCCAGTAATTTGGCACTTATTCAGGTGTATGACTTTTCATCTATAAAGGCTTTTTTTTTTTTTCTCTTTATTTCTTATTCTCTAACCCTATCTGGTGTTGGCTTCTTGATGCTATTCTTGTTCAGAATGTTTTGACAGATGGCAAGCCCGGGACATATTGGGACATGTTCCCCCTTCCGCACAAAATTCAGGGTGAAAAAGAAAAGAAGAAAAAGTTGTCAATGTTTTGGATAGCCTTTCTTAACAAATAATAGACTGAACTTAAATCACCATAAAAGAAGAAATGGAGAAACAGGACTGTTACAGGAAATTAAAGTCAACTATTTTAAGTTTGTTTTAAACTGTAAAAGTGGCAATTTTACACTGAACCTGTTACTAGAATCCAGCATAGAAGCAGAAGGAGGAAGAGGAGGCTGGAGTGAGAAAATTTGAATTGCCTATGCCTACTTTTTGGCACCATTCTGTTAATAAGGAAAATTTCTCATTAACCAAAATGTTTGAAGACCTACACACTCAAGGAACTTATTTAAAACTTTTGCAAGATCCTTCCTGCAGCTTGGTCATTCTTTGTATGTAGGATAAAAAAGTGGAAATACAATTCCACATGAGTAGGATTGGCTTAAAAGTACAAGTTTGCCAAAACTGAAAGATAAAGATTTCAGCAGCACTCAATTTGAAGCAAGAAAGCTAAGCTTTTAACTTCAGACAGTCCCCATTTCTGATTAAATTCTTTAGCAGTCTGATTTCCTTTCCCAGAATATGAAATCAGATCACAGAAAGGCAAAAAAAAGATCCCAAAGAGGAGACCATTACTGACGGAAGCCATGTGTCATTAATTCAGTTATAAATTATTAGCTGAAAGCAGCCTCTCAGCATTTGTATTTGATGAACAAAAATTGATTGCTTCAAGGGCATTTCAATCCTTTTGATGTTACCATCTTTTAGTCCACCACAAATCTGAATCCTTAACAGAATGATTATAGCATTATAGTAATCCTAAGAGCCAATACTAAAGGATTTGGAAGAGCAACAGAGATCAATAGTTTGAAAAAAGCATGTCTTTTTGAGTTGACAGAGCTGTCTAGCCTGATAGTGAACCTGAAAAAAATAGGTGGGAACTAAGTAAACAAGCAATCGTGCAGACTGAGCTAAACTGAGATGATAAGCCATTTTTCTGAATTGTTGAATACACCAGGAAGCTCTGAATATTTCCATGGGATTTAAGCAAAACTAATGGCAACCAAGGGATATTTTGCCCACAATAAAAAAAAAAAGAGAAGTTTCAGAAATATGTTTGCAAGTGTTTTCAGAGCTTTGTGAACTATTCTGGACGTTGGGAAGTTCTGTGAGGTCAACATTTGTGTTTTGCATAGACTTTGAGATTATTTGAACTGGGATTTGAGGGAACATTGTCTTAATGATTGTCTTCCTTTTAGTTGCTTTGAAATCCAGAATCTGGGCCATATTCCAACACAGAGATGAAAGTTCAGTCCTCTCAACAATTGGATTGTGAGATATACAGCAGACAGAAGGACCATGCATCCTTATCGTGTAATCTCTACCAAATTAAAAAAAAAATGTTTAAACTATGGAAGCAATAGGTAATGTTTGTGGAAAGTTCAGGTTGTGCCAGGTTGTAAGTTACAAAGTTTCCTTAGGAGAACAAATCAGAAAATGAGCTGAAAGATAATGCCCTCTTCAACAGCTCAAGGATTAGCATAAAATTATACTTTGAAGAAGGAAAAAGAACAGCATTGCAACAGTGGGGTATTGTTAAAGATCACTGGAATGGAGAGAGGGGAGAAAGAGAAGAAAAAAAACCTTACACCAGAACACTGCAAACTGGTATAATGTGTAGCAGATATTTAACGATTCTTTTGGTGTGCTAAACAACAGATTAACTTCATAGTACTCAAGTGAAAATTCAGAGAAATTCAGATGCAACACATCTGGAGAGCATCCTGTGGCAAATGGTGAATGGCTAAGTAATCTATTTCAATAGTAAGACATGTAGTGATAATTTATTGTTTGTAACAAGGGCTGTGAGTTTACCATTAATTCTAATGCAAAAACTTCTAAAATTATTTGAAGGATAAATGCAGGACTTCCAATAATTACATTTCTTTAGTGAGACATGTCACTGATACATAATATTATTAAAATATAAAGTCATAGAAGTCATGTGAAAAAGGGTGTGTTTTTTGATTCTGTATGATCTTCCATATGAAGACTAGTGAAAAAAAGTGTGGCATGTACCTTTTACGCTACTGCAGATGATTTTCTTTATGGGCCAGAGCTTTTTAGCTTGGTTCAAGTTTTCACATTTCTTACATCTGAAAGAGTGGCACAAATTAAATACACATTAAAGACATGATTTCGGAACATTGTGTTGAAGCAGGTTTAACCCATTATTTTGAAGCTGTGCATGATAACATGTGATCTTTAAGCTTAACCTTTATCTCAAGCTGTTTAAAATGTTTTGTAGCTGTTCTTGTCTAAACGAATAAAGAGGATGATAAGCAGGGACTGGCATAAATAATAGCTGCTTTAAAACGGGCAAAGAAATTGATAGCTCTACAAATGGTAGCCACCTGTATCAGGAAAATAAAGAAAGAGTGGAGAAGTGGAGAAGAATGACTGGAAACCTGACAGCGAAGGATAGAAATGGCAAAGGGAGAGAGGTCTTTTTAGAACACCATGTTCTCTAATCATGCAGTGCCAACTTCAAGCCATGAATACAGGTTATAATATCCCTGGTGGTCTGCTGACTTTATGCAGCCACTCCTAACTTCAGTGACTTACAAGATTTCATCAACGCTGGAAGCTGGCTTGATATATATAT
The DNA here is from genome assembly GCA_013398815.1 of Ibidorhyncha struthersii. Lineage (NCBI taxonomy): Eukaryota > Metazoa > Chordata > Aves > Charadriiformes > Charadriidae > Ibidorhyncha > Ibidorhyncha struthersii. The sequence continues at coordinate 80,243 of VZSZ01004373.1, read as the reverse complement.
ATATATATATAAAATGAATATACCAGCCTTCATTTGTCCTTGTTATGGGAATGTTGTTTGGACCATGGTGTGTACTCCTTCCACTCTCTTGAACAGAACTGGAGAAGACAAGCATAAAAGAGGACAAGACTCTGCCTATGGCTTACCCTGTGAGGGTAAGATCTCATGGAAAATCTGCAAGCATTGATGACTTTGCAGAAGTTCACAGAAGCAGAGGTGATGATTAGCAAAGTACAGCTGGTTGACAAAAAACAAGGACACAATTCGTGAACAACAGCAGATGAGCAGACAAAAGGAGAGAACAGCATAACTGCTGTAAATCACAGGATGCTTTGACATGAAGGTAGTCTCACGGGGTCAAAAAAGGGGGACTTTGTAAGGCCTGAGACAAAATCTGAACCAGTGCTTCCAACAGCAAGAGACTAAAAGACAAAGCTATATTTTATGCCATGTTACAATTTCTGGAAGACCATAATATCCTACTTGCAAGGCTAGGTAGTTGAAAATCATTACATCTTTTCCCTTCTGTGACCCACATTCACACAAACACAAGTGAGCTTCTGCAACAGGACAGGGGCTTCAGCTGTCCTGAAAAGCCACAACATCTCTGTCTCTGGCTGCATGGCATTAACCCCAGGTGTGAAGAATTCTTATCTTCCTCAATAAAGCTTTTATTTGTCTTGGTCCATACAATTTTCTTCTTTTCTACAATTTAGGAGAAGTAGTAGTTCTTCAAATACAAAGCTACTGTAGAACTGCTTAATACTAATCAGTTGGTTTGCATTTGCACCCAGCATCAACATGGACAGGCAGAAAATATAGGTTACTAACTTCACCTGAATCTTTAGGAAAAAGGGTAGCACAGAACCATTGCAGAAAAAGATCTGTAATTCCCCTTGCTAAGGTCTGACACATTCATCTCACCCTACCCTTCTGTAAGAAACTTGTGGATATATTTCTATACATTACTGCTGGGGTGGATTTGAAATTTGCATGTATGGTCTTCAAATTATTGACATTATTCTTGGCCGTTGAGTTGTCAAATTTATGTGTTTGATTACAAGATTGACATTCCAGCCAAAGTGGCTTCATTCCCCCCAAAAAACAAAAATAATTAACAAAAATCTTTATATCTTTTCTATCTACACAATATTCCTCACAAATGTAAATATCTATACAGATTGAAGTTTCCAAAGGTCCTGTTGACATTGGTGTCAGTTGATACACATAGTTTGTCCTACATGTGAGTGAAAATTATCTAGAAATAAGAAAATTTTATTGCAAATGTTAAAAGTTTTTGTAAAATGAAAAAAAATATTGAAAATAATTGAGAAAAATACTCAGACCTTACACAGGTGCATATATCATATAGACAGATAGTGTCTTATTATACAATCATAAAAATTTTTCAGCTGGAAAGAATCTCAGGACATGATCAGGTCCAAACTTGTCTACCCTTACTCAAGGCAATGCTACCTTTCATCAAGACCAACTTGATTCTAGCATGCTTATCAATGAATAACTCATTCAAGTTAATATTCTTCACCTGTGATAAAAAAAGGTTCAGAAACACAGTATGTGAACTCTAAAAGGTATTGTTTCTTGAAGTTTCTGAAGGATTAACGTCCTCAAGATTACTCTCCTTCTTGAAGTTGCTTCATCACCTTCTCAGTGCTTTATAACTCACTATAACTCTCTTCCTAAGTTACAAGCTTTTACTACCTGCCTACTTGTATACGAAACCTGATTCAGAGTACATAACTTACTCCCTCTGTGTTCATACAACCAGATAACCACTCTCCTACAGATGAGGTTTGCTCTGTAATACTCACATCTACTTCTCACAGGTATTTTAGAGGTGCTATGTGCACATTAATTTATTTATTAATGAGGATTGTTAGACAAAAAAGGTCAGAATTCATGTTGAAAATTGTTAAACTTTTATTTATAAATAAAATTTATTATGAAATATTCATTCCACATCAATTAAAGTCGCATAACATGGACTCCAAATAGAGCATCTCATTTTAAGAACTATACATCAGGTCTCCTGTGGGCTTCCCATATGGTTTTGGAGAATTGAAAGATAATCACAAATATATAGGTAGGATTAGAAGGAATTTTAGCCATTAAATTTGTGATTAATAGGTGTGAAAAACATCCAGTGAAGTTGACTGAAACTATAGGGACTGATCCACCAAGAAGCGAACGAAAAGTTTTCAGTAAGATGGGAAAATTTTGAAGTCTGGAAGGGAAACAAATCATCACTATGAAAAATAAAATGTTTCAGGTGTGTGATACTGAGAAACCATAGAGAGATGACTCATGATTCCTGAATCAAGGCTTAAAAATAAAAAAGAATAATTCCATGTCACTTTCTTGTTTAATAAATTTTGACAGGTTTCTGATGTGGGTTCAGTTGAAGGACTTTGGAAAATCTGTTCTGGCATTGTTTTATTGTTTCAAATAAAGGCAAAATTCTGATCATAAGAAGCTGATCAACTGTAGCATGTCTCACGATTTCTATTTTAGGATTGCCGCAGCCCTTGTATCTGTTATTCAAGAAAAACTGAATCAATACCATAAGCATTTCATGACTACGTGTTGCTTATACAAACTACATTAAGAGGAGTATAGGACTGGAAAATATCTCAATCACTCAGCCTACTCAGCTGCTATTGCAGGCAATTATAGCTACTCACAAGCTGCCACATCTTTTAATGTTTTTATCTCAGTTTTCCTTGTTCTAGAACATTACTGTGTTCTACACTCAAAATTGTCCTTATTTTTCACCCTGCATATCTTCAAGAGCATCTTCTACCCATTTATTCTTCGATCAAGGTTGCCCTTTAGCTCAAATAATTATTTTATCTCCTTAGGGCTTGTTTCCATCATTTATTTTGAGACAGCAGTAAAATTTCTCCCAGCTCTTGATTTGCTATGCCACACAAAGCCAGCTCCTCTAGTTTGTTCTCACACGTTAGCTCTGCATCTTTTGATCACCCCATTTTCCTCACTAAGAATTTTTAGCTGAATTATAGGTTTCTAGAACATGGATAACCAGATCCATACACAATATTCGGGATTAAGAATAAGGGATAAAATTACCCTTATTATTTACCTGGATAAGGGTAAAATTAATTCCTCACCTCTGTTGAAAAAGCTTTGCATAATAAATGCAGTAACTGAATTTGCCTTTCCCATGGTTGTATCCCACCTGTGGATTACAGCCATTTTATGATTAACTAATGAAAAATCTTTCTCCTCCTCTACTGATGAGCTTTGACTTTTGTTATTAACCCCCAAAGGCATGAATGTATAATACTCTCTGTTCAGTGTCATTTCACTGCAATTATAATCCAGGCTGATTACTCAAGGTATTTATGTGTATTTAGCTCATATATTCAGGACTAGCACTAGCAGCTGCCTTACACTCCAACACCTCACTTTCAGTACTCACTCAATATAGTCTCTGCGCCAACCAGTTCTTCTGCCTACACTAACCAGTAATTTCTCACAGAGCACAATATCAGTTTACTGAGGTTGAGATATCTTACATCTACTACATTTAACTCGTGAAAAAAAAAAGGCTATGAAGTACATCCCTCGAACTCCTTAAAAAACACAGCATATCTTTTATCCTTTATAAAAATACATCTTACATTTGTCATTATACAGTCATATGGTAACAGTGGCTATTTGTTAAATATCTTGCCCGTAATCTTGCAATTTCATATGCTTGTCCACTCAGAACTCTGGAAAGGACATGCAACTTCTCCATAAACTTAAATCTTTTTATTCCCTGTATCTAGTGTCTTTCCCCTTCTCACCTGTATTTTGTATCACTTATTAAAAATTAGAATCATAGAATCATAGAATCGTTAAGGTTGGAAGGGACCTTTAAGATCATCAAGTCCAACCATTAACCTAACCTGACAACCACTTCTAAACCATATCCCCCAGTACCATATCTACCCTTTTTTTAAACACCTCCAGGGATGGTGAATCCACCACCTCCCTGGGCAGCCTATTCCAATGTTGGATAACCCTTTCAGTGAAAAAATTTTTACTAATATCCAACCTAAACCTCACCTGGCTTCACTTGAACCCATTTCCTCTCCTCCTATCACTTGTCACTAGGGAGAAGAGGTCAGACCCCATCTCTCTACAACCTCCTTTCCGGTACTTGCAGAGAGTGATAAGGTTTCCCCTCAGCCTCCTCTTCTCCAGGCTAAACAGCTCCAGTTCCCTCAGTCATTCCTCATAAGACTTGTCCCCCAGACCCCTCACCAGCTTCATTGCCCTTCTCTGGACATGCTCCAGCACCTCAATGTCTTTCTTGTAGCGAGGGGCCCAGAACTGAACACAGTACTCGAGGTGGGGTCTCACCAGTGCCGAGTACAGGGGGAGGATCACTTCCCGAGTCCTGCTCACCATACTATTCCTGTTACAGGCCAGGATGCCGTTGGCCTTTTTGGCCACCTGGGCACACTGCCGGCTCATTGTTTTAGTGATGGGATCACCTTCCGTCCATTCCTTCCCCTTCCAAATGCAGAGTAGCCTCCCTTCTTCCCTCACCCTGATTTTATTTATAAGGCTAAAGAACCTTTTGTTCTTTGTGTTGAATTAATTTGTGATGTCTACCTTGGCTCAGCTTCTGCTATCTTACAAGTTTTAACTTCTCTCTCTATACCTCATGAACTCTAGAATATCATTTCCTTTGCTTAACAATCCTTTTCACCCATATTCTCTTATCTAAACCTCACAGGAATTCTCTTATAAGGGTATAGATAAGAGATTTTTCTAACGCAGCATTTAGCTCATGTAATTAGCAGAACACTACCTGCTCATCTACATCTTTTTCCTTGTTTTGTGTACATGAAATTTAGCTTCTGTGGCCAGCTCCAGGAGGAAGCTGGGTGTATTGGGTAGTGAATCCCAGACAGAAGAAAAGGGGTTAATTGCTAGAAACAAATGATTTTAAATTAATTATTTGGTCTTTCCATGATGAAATGAGATTTCTTCTTAGGGAGGGACTCTTTATCAAGGAGTGTAGCAATAGGACGAGGGGTAATGGTTTTTAAACTGAAAGAGGGTAGATTTATATTAGATATTAGGAAGAAATTCTCCAGTGAGAATTCTCCAGTGTCTCCAGAGAGACACTGGAACAGGTTGCCCAAAGAAGCTGTGGATGCCCCATGACTGGAAGTGTTCAAGGCCAGGTTGGATGGGGCTTTCAGCAACCTGGTCTAGTGCAGGGTGTGCCTGCCCATGGCAGGGGGGTTGGAACTAGATGATCTTTAAGGTCCCTTCTAACCCAAATCATTCTATGATTCTATGATTCTAATTCACTAGGTCCTGTTCCCAAGTACCTGATTCCAGGTTTCCACGGGATGACAGCGTATCCAGGAGTTAGACGTAGCTGTACCGAAGTGGGAGGCCCCATGTGGCTCTATTTCCTATTTTTTTTAAGCAAAGAACATCAGATCATTCCAATGTGAAAGAAGCAGAAATGTGGATTTACTCATCCAAAATGTACTCTGATTTACAGAGTTGTGAGTTATGCAGGAATTCACAGCAAGTCTGGTCTTACTTTTAAGTGGTAAAATCTGCAAGTTCCCAATTGCAGCGTTAAATCATGTTATTTGAGGACTAAGTTAACAGAACCTGACAACAGTTTAGAAAGAGAAAACAATGTGATCAAGTATTCCCAGAGGGAGCATAAGAAAGCTGTGGAATATACAGAGGCATAATATAGCCCTGCGACTTCTCAGGCAGCTGGGGACTGACACCTACACAAATACTGCCTAGCTTTGCAGACAGTGTGACAACAGTTAGCACCACAGAGAATGAAGCTATGGAGCAACAAAAACATGGAAGGCCCAGGAATCTGCAGAAAAGTTAAGCATTTTAAACATCAGTCTGCAAAATTTAAGCTGGCATTTTTTAATGCTTCATGCTAAAAAGCAGCAGGCAAAACTGCACAGAAGAAAGACACCGTGTCCCATTTGCCCCTCTGCTCCCATTCAGCTACCCCTTAACTAACTTTGATGTGGCAGGGACTGTAATACAGCACAGGTTTCCCACTTTGACTGGGGCATATCTTTATACCTTGAATCAAAAGCAAGAGGGAATAATTTCTTGACAAGACATGTAGAACATTAGCAGACACCTCAATGAAACATTACAAAACTGAGAGCAAAACCGTATGTCCACTGAGCTTCTGTGTTAACTGATGGGCCTATTAGTCTCTTCATAGGACTAAAAAGAGATACCCTTACTTGAATTTTCTTATCAGTGTTTCCGTTTCCCTTAGGAGGAGTGGAACTAGTACTAGGTAAGTCAATCTCATTACCCCTGGAAGAGAGGATCCACATGGGATAGTTTTTTGGTATGTTTGAGATCACTCATTACTGAATTCTATAATGAAGTCATCAGCTTTTGGCGGGGGGGGGGACAACTTTAGCTGATCCAACTTTATTTCTATTTTGAAGAATGGTTATCTCACTAGAAAAGTATGAAGATCTGATAGGAATCGAACCCACTATAGCCATCCAATTCCATGTAACACTAGGGCAGTATGCCATACCTTTTTTATTGGAAACTGTCTTCGTCCCACAAATGGGAGGCAGGTCAGAGGGAAAGATAATAATACAGAGATGTAAGATCTTAGAAATACTGCCCACGGACTATGACTAAAATTATTGTATAAAACATAAAAATGTTTCAGGGCATACTTTCAAAAAAGAGTTTAAATGCAGACAAGCAGCTCCAGTAGGAACAATAAAGAAAGGACCACCTTAGACTTTCAATTTCTTCTCTGTTACTTGGTACACTCCATGGGATATTGGCCTTCTGCCATGCCATTCATGAGGTTAAAATACACTTTATGTCTACCTTTCAGCAGAAGTATCCTAACAAGTTGCCCGTAGGGAACATTCATGTGAACCTCCCCCCTTTCTTGCTTTACATAGAGTAAACAGTTCCCAAGATAGAACAATTTGCTCTCCAGGCTGGTGGTGAAGACAATTCTTTGAGAGGCCTACAGCCTGCTGATTTCGGTATTCCTTTTGTTCCCTGGGGCTCCCAGAGAGATGGGAGAATGAGAACATGAAGCCTGAACCTGGATCTCCTGCCCTTTTTTGAGTACTCTCTTAATCCACAGATATGTGCTAAGAACTAATAGAGTTCAAGGAACCAGGTCCCATTAAAAGGGTTTTTAAAGCACTTTACTGAGAAAAGTTACAAAATTCAGCAAATAAGAATACATCATACAAAAAGTTCATGAAAATATGCATACTTATCTTTTTTTTTTAAAAAAAAATAAAAAGAAGAAAGGACTGATAATTCAGAAGTTATAATAATTTTTAAGATTTTAGAAAACACTAACAGCTGGCCAGTCTGTTAGGGATAAATCTTGCCTAAGCCTTAGATGTTAAGCTGCAAAGAAATGGAGGTCTCATTGCATTTGCAGATGGGAACTTTGGCATGAATATGAGTTCAATGCCAGATGAAGGCTGCCTCATGGAAGAGTCCTCTTTTATTACCTAATCACCAACATTAAGTTGCACTAGTACAAATATGGCAAATGAATGCACTTAATGTCTCTGGGTGGACTAGATCTGACTTTTGCCCTAATGCTTAAACTTCATTAAGTCTCATATTATTCTGTGGTCACTTTTGGCTCTGTGAACGTGAAGAATGAATTCAGTGGTCATGACTTTCGATTCTTGTTCCCTGAAATCTGTTTCTTATCTAAAGGCCAGTCAGAGATTGACTAGAGGCCTTCACTTATAAATTGTAGACCTTGAGTATCCCTGTCTATTCCTGGAACCAGTATTTTCACTCTATTATTTGCAACACCTCCATCCTTGATTCTAGAACTGCTAAAAGGTTTAGAGGTGAAAAAAAAAATTCCCAGGAGTTTTTCTGAATCTAGTTCCCTGCTTTCTTACTCTAAGTACCAAAAAAGTTATCTTTTATTTGTTTCATGCCAAAGGACAGTAATTTCAAACAAGGAAGATCTGTTTTTTCCCCAGTATTTTGCTTTATCTACTCTACTGAAAAGAGATGAAATGTTAGCATCCAGTCCTGACAATCCATAACACAGACACAGAAACCTTATACACTATGTGCTTTAAAACAGAGAATATTGGCAAAGGTCCATAGACTTTCTAACTTAGGTGGGCAATCGGAGGAAGTCAGCAGAGTTTGGGGATTGTTGTCTCTATCAAGGAATGTGAAGAAACAAACCAACCAACCCACAGGCTCACAGGACGTGTTTGCCAAAAGTCATCTGAGAGAGCAGACACTGATAAGATATTCCCAGAGATGGTATTAGTGTTCCCATATGAGAAGCAATTTTATTTACATTGCATTTAAAAATTGTAACTTGTGCTTTCAAAGTTTATATTCTCCCAGACTGCTCAAGGTCAGAATTCATTATGGATGAAATACTGTTTTTCCTTTTTCCCAGGTTTTTCAGTCAAAGCAGAGTATCTTTCCATATTTCTGATGATACTAAGGCCTAAGAGACTTCATTAGGTATAGTAACATCTGTATTATCTGCCACTAATTTAAGCCACTAGGAAGTTACAAATTCTGGCAGGATCATCCCACCCTGTTATACCACTAGTAGATGTGTGCACTCTACTAGCCAGTGAAAAAAAAGACATTTTCATGGAGACCATTATTTTAGAACCACGTTTTAATAAAATTATCTGTTTCTATTTCCCAGAATTTTTCCTTAAAAGAACTGGAGTGGCCAGAAAGTAACTGTGCAAAAATTATTTGATACTGAACTAAGTGTTTCTTGTACATGTCCAGTCTGAAACTGATTCTTCACTCTACTACAAAACTCAGTGGTTAGCTCAACAGAATGAAGAGGTGAAAGAAAAGGCAATCTGTACTTCCTCAAATGTACTAAAAGGAACATTTAATTTATAGATATAAAATCATTACTGCTGAACATAAAATATGTTAAAAAAAAAAAAAAAAGAAAAAAGAAAGAAAAAAACCTGCCTTGATGTCAAGAGTTTTAGAGAAGTATGCAAAGTTAAACATTTGGGAAACCCAAATCATCTAGATAAAACAAGAAAAAGCTTAAATAGTATTTTAGACAATTATAAGACCATAACTGTTGTTCTAGTTATGGTCAACTCGTACTAAATTTTCTTACTGCACTTTTCAGAAAAAACATTAGTGATGCTATGATTTAATAAGAAACTATTCCTTTGTACTAACATACTTTTAGGAGATTTACCACGGAAAAGAACTTAACTTTTCATCAGTTCTTGATGGCTGGAAACTATTTCACTTCCTCAAACCATCTTTGTAATTCCTTCAAAGGAATTATCTGGATAACAAATTCATTGGAATTGAAGGCTCTGCCAGCTGAGCCAGTTCACCCCAAACTCATTATCCCACAAGTAATTCTTCTTTCGTCTCATACAAAATCTAGAAGCACCTGCAGGCATCACAGTGTTGGTACAAGAGTGGCTGTCAGTTTGTGGGTGTATGAAAAGGCATCATCCTGAAGCTGTGATTCATAAAGTGATTCGTACAGAAACGTACATATCTTTAACAGCGTTATTCCCCTAATAGCGCTGCTAATGGTGGCAATCTCTGTCCAAGGTGCTTGCTCCTTGCACCACCGCCCCCTCTCCCCTCCAGCAGCCGCACAGTGAACCAGAGCGAGGACCTGATCCAGCAGGAACACAGCTTTGTCAGCTAGGTGATTTTCCAGGCAGATGACAGCTCTCGTTCAGTGCTCTTCACGGTTATCCAGCAGAGGGGTATCTATCAAAAGATGGGAACCACTTAAGCTGGTTTAAGCATTGCTGCTGCCAAACACTAGACTGATTTTTTTAAAAAAAAATTAATTTCTTATCAGGAAAGCAAAAGCATTTTCTTTCAGTATAGGTTAATGTTATACTAAAAGCTTGGCCAAAGCCTAGTTGTGAGGTGAGCTAACTGTTTATCCTCTGGGGAACTGACAACTGCCTGTGGTTATTCTTAGGGACATCAGCATTATGACCGGTTGAGGATAAAAATGGTCAGGTAACAAAGGGGAAAACCCCTTTCTTGTTAACTCAACTACTGAAATTTGAGGTGAGAGAAAGAGGAAAGGGAAAAATAGGGACTTGGTTTAAATGACCTTCCAAGGGAAGCTTGGACCATAAAAGCAGGACTCGAAACTAGATCCTTCATCATAAGTGCAATATAAGCATATGAAGCCTAAATAAAAGGAGAGACTCTCATTAAAGAGGCTGTAATTGCCTAACATTTTGTCAGCAAGAGCATAAAGGATGAAAGAAACCTTTGGTGATATGCTGCTAAATAAATCTACCAATGGCTTTGTTTTCACATTGATTCACCTGCTTCCACGAAGTTTTCAAATTCCCTAGAGGACTGAGTGATAGAAAGGATGAAAAGGACGTCTGTGTTTTTTTATGGAAACAATATGCTGTCCACTACTAATGTCTTCAGTGAGCTCAGTAATGAGTTGCTGAAGCAATGCAAAGCAAATTTTAAGGAAAATGTGTAATTCAGATTTAGAGATTCCAGCTCCTTCTGTGTAAGGAACTTTTAGAACTGAAGTTAAAGATCTCCTATACCCCAAAAGAATATAAGTGCTGAAGACATACACAAATCGTGGTATGAACAAATTGTCAACATTTTTTAACAGCAGATATAGGCAGAATATATAAAGTATTATCTTGAGACGTAAAAGAATAATTGATCCTCAAAAGGATACTATGAAAAGAAGCAGATGTTCAGTCAATGGAACAGTATCAAAGCATTCTGCACAAAAAGTATACTGTCAAGACAAACACACATTTAAATCATTGTTTTCCTTTAAGGTCTAAAGGCTCTGTAATAGTCAAGTCATGCAGACTGTTATTTTGGCTTTTTACAAAAAGTTTATATGCAGCTATGAAAGGCATCTGCTAATTGCAGACCCACCAAAAGGCCCAGTTTTTAGACTTAGAGCTTTTCTCACCATAATTTTTCAGAATAACTTTATCAGATTCTCCATTGCTTAGTATTTAGGTTGTACTTAGAGACTACACAATGACAAGAAGCTCTGGAATCATGGTGAGGTTTATGGCCTTATACAGAAGGCTGGACTAGATCATTACATGGTCTCTGGCCTTACAAGAGGAAAAAAAAAGTGTTAGAATCTCAACCAAGCTGTTGGAATTCCCTTTTACACAGATGAGTTTAATACCCATGCACTGTTTCTCAAAACTATTATCCCTTACTTCAAGGAGGCAGGGAAATTTGAAACAAATGTAGAAACAACAATTACAAAAAATATATACTAGCCAGCTGGAAAGGAAATGTGAAGCACTCTTATATGCAGAACATCCTACTACCAGTTCTTTCCCAGAATTAAACACAAAGCAAACAGAAGGAAGCATATTAGCAAAGTCAAATCTGTCTTATCAAGCCCATGGGTGACAAAGAAAAACAGATCATGGCAAGGGGGCCAAAAAAAGACCATTTTGAGGATTACTACACTGGATCTTTAATGAAGAAGAAACAGAAGAAAAAAACTTCATTGCAAACTTCCATTTATTTATTTAGCCATCTTTTCCTGGTTATCCACATCAATAATTTTCCTGGAAATAAATTTAAACAGACTGCATAACATTTCTCTGGAAATGTGAAATATTATAAAAATTATTAGTTTCCATAATAAAGATCCAGTGGGATTTGTAATATTACAGATTTTCTTTCAGCTACTATCCTGAAACAACTAGATAGGAACTCTTTGTCTTTTCTGTTTAGCTAAATGGAACTTTCTCTTACACATGTGAGAGGCTGACACCACACATTTCAGAAGATGCCTTGCAACATGGAGAATCTCCCATCAGAATCTCCCATTCTCTCCCTTGACAGTTAATGAACTTTGCAGTTCAACAATGGGAGAGATATTTGATCTTCCTTTCAGTAGTCTTAAGTTTAATTACTGCACCCTGAATGTAACTGCTAATCATATGAGAAGACAGTTCCCCTTTCAACCTTGCCAAATGGTTGGTCTCTGTCACTTCCTGAGCACAAAACTCTGTGCTTCTACCTCAGCTCTAGGTTCCCTCTCAGTTTCTCAAATTATGTTTTCCACAGAGGCACACAAGTATCCCTGAAATAGGAGTTAGTGCACCTCCTTGCCAAAGAAATGCACAAGTTTGCACAGCTATTTGGAAGTATGTGATATTATCTCACATACCTACACACACCTCACATATTTCATCATAGAAACATAGAATAGTTTGGATTGGAAGGGACCTTTAAAGGTCATTTAGTCCAACCCCCCTGCAATGAGCAGGGACATCTTCAATGAGATCAGGATGCTCAGAGCCCTGTCCAACCTGACCTTGAATGTTTCCACTTCCGGTGGCCGATTTGGCCTAAACCACGACATCTGGACAACCTGTTTCAGTGTTTCACCGTTTCACCACCCTTTTTGTAATAAATTTCGTCCTTATATCTAGTCTAAATCTTCCGTCTTTTAGTTTAAAGCCATTACCCCTTGTCCTATCACGACAGGCCCTGGTAAAACGTTTGTCCCTGTCTTTCCTGTAGCCCCCCTTTAAGTACTGAAAGGCCACAATAAGGTGTCCCCAGCTCCTTCTCTTCTCCAGGCTGAACAACCACAACTCTCTCAGCCTGTCCTCATAGGAGAGGTATTCCAGCCCTCTGATCATTTTTGTGGCCCTCCTCTGGACCTGCTCCAACAGGTTTTGATAGGAAAGCCATGGGGGAACTTTTTCACTGGATATAAGCCAGAGATAATTAATTTAGGAACATGAACAAAGTACCCCAAGATAAGGCAGTTTGCAAACTTACAGTGCTCTCAGCCTACAGAAAATGTGCATCAAGTGGTCGTTCAAAGCAGCTTATCCATTGCTGACCTCAAGTTAAGACCATATCCACAGAGAGTAACACAGCTTAGCTAACCCAGGCAGCTGGTTCAAGGATCCAGCCTCATGAGGACCCCTGCACAACTGCAACAGTTTATCATAGCTGGAGAGTCAGTTCTCATGGTGGGCTTTTTTTTCCTTTACAAGAAAGGGGAAACCAAACATTGCACTCTGTAAATTGAGAGAATACATTGCACGGAGAGCTTTGAGAGGAAAGCCTTATACTTTGAAAGGTGAAGAAAGGATGCCAGCTCAAAAACAGGAAATGTGCACTTTGATCTGAGCTTGAGCCTGAGCTCCATAGGACTTACAGGTGCTAAGAACATTTTACACTAAGATCTATCAAGGGACGATGCTCTGGTTGCTAGCCAGCTTTTGGGGTAAGTCAAACCGGTGCTGTCCTAAGTCTTCCTTACATAGTCAGCTTTAAAAAAGGGGGGTTCTCCTCCTGCTTTTAGCTAGTGAGAGTTTTTTCATAAGGGACATCAGGCCTGTTGGTGTGGAGAATCAGTTTGGGGACTGTGAATGCTGCTGTTGCCAGCAGTCCATGGTGCTGATGGAGAGATTTATATTTGAATATGGTCAGTGTCCTCAGCCTGCAGCTGGAACGGATTATTTCCAACATTTTTTGAAAGGTCAGTTGGTGCGTTTCTGTGTCAGCATTGTCAAGGATTTATGGACAGCAAGAAAAGGTCAATAATGCACACAAAATGGCCTGCCAAAATGAGTTGTGATCTACTAGTGGGTTGTTGCCCTACGAAGTTCCACTAAACTGAAGACAACACACAGAAAACCCACTTGTTAGTTTACCACGCCATTTGGCAATTGCTCAGAATAGTTCAGGTCTCCTGCTGAGCTATGAAAAAAAGTGGTACTAAAAGTCACAATAGGAAAAATTTTAGTATATATCATCTTCATGGTCCATTTTTCTTTCATGTGCTTCCCCATAATAATGTAGCGTTCACTGGATTTTCATGGGTGTCCAGGGTAGGCATGTTAAAAAGAGCTGATTGTATTCAGACACAGATTTACCATTTTACATTGTTGTGCTATGGGGTCCTTAACTGTGCGATATTTCGGTTTAAAAGATGCTGTTGCCTATCTTTAAATAAATTGAAAAAGGAAGAAGTGGGGCAGGTTGATATTGTGAGATTACTTTTTTTTTTAATAACTAATGAAAAAGGCTACACTATGTTGTCACATTTTACAACAGTAACTGACAATGGCTGCACATGAGAAACAGAGCACACAGATAACCTTCCCCCCCGCCATCACCGCTATCCAGATTGTGTCCAGACCATCACATGTATTAGCAACTGACTGACCTATCCTTCACCAGTTTGGACCCATTTAGCTTTTGGCTCACAGTCAAAATCTATAGCTCTGGCAAATACAGAAAAAGAGGACTGTCGAAGTTGCCTGTCAACACCCACAGTAACCCACTGAGCTCAGATCCAGCCCGGCAGCCTTTGTCACACATTGCTCATTCTGCCATGCTAGTGGTAGCACCATTCTCACAAGTACTGTTAAAAAACAGCAGCCCCCAAAGCAGGGATGTGTGATGAACACCGAACTAATCCCAGGACAGGGGCTCTCCAAGTCTCAGCACAATTACCTCCTCCCGACATGTCACTTCCCCCTGTGCAGAGAGACAAAACGCAGACTTCTCTTCTGTAACCCGGCCAAAAGATCCTGCGGAAAACAACAGAGCATTGTTCCTCCTAAAATCCTTCACTATTTCCCCAGTCATTTGCTGTCTTCCGCTTCATTTTTTCTGCCTCTCTCTGAGCCACCAGAAAGGGCGCCCTGCTCTGGCACCTCATTTTGGCCTCAGCTGAGGTGGCTGAGTGGCTGCTTCTGCTTGGTGATTTGGTCACAGCTGCAGACAGACACAGGCCCCTAACTAGAAAACCCTTTTTGGCACATGCTGAGTTGGGTGTCTTTGCCCTCTCCCGTAAACAAACTTGCAAAAGTCAGCATAGCTATGATGTTTTGCATCAGATGAAGGTCCCTCCCTCAACCTGCTTCTATTTTATTGCAGTGACTAGATAAATTATGGAAGTAAACAAAAGAAGAAATGAGAACAGAAATGGCTTTTTTTCTCCTATATCAACCATTTACTGTTACCCATTTCTGTGTTCTATAGCCTTTTGAAGGAAGTCAGATAAACTTTGGATAAGCGATCAAAAATCTCCTGTTATGCTTTAATACTTCAGCTATTGTTCATACTGTCCTTCTAGTATGCCCCAGTCCAACAAACCACTGTCCAGTAACCAATATGTTTTAGTTCACATTAGAAATGTAAGAAGGAGGCTCGCTGTGGTGTTCTCGCCACGGGCTCACATCAGGCAGCAGCAAAACAGAGAGAATAAACAAAGAGAGAAACTTTTAAATCTCAAAATAGTACTTCATTTTGAGTTCTGTTCATCACTGGGATTCATTCCAATTTTAATGAAACAGAATTTCTCGGTCATATTTCCACATTACGTTTCCATCTTTCATTAAAGTAGAGCCAGGAAAGCACTTAAGCACATGCTTAAAACTTCAAAATGCATTCTGAACGCATTGCCTAATTCCTGTGATATTTTTGTTCACTGGGGGTCTTCACAAGTTCAGACTAATACTAGAAATTGGCTTTGATTTAGATAAAAGCATTCTTGTCCTAAATGAGGTCAAATACAGCAAGGCCAAAACCTGAAACCTTCACATGTGCTGGGGGAGACAGGCACTATCATTCTTCCCTACGCTCATGCAGTTAAAACATTGGCCGGTTAAATGCAATGCAAAGAGAAACAACTAGCTCTTCTAGCCTCCTCACTGCAGACAGCGGTCCCACTTGCTGGCCCATGGGCTAGGTTGGATCAGATCCTAGCACCAAGAACAATGACTACTTTCAGCAAGGTGACTTGCTGGGTACAGTGCTAGCCAAACACAGCTTTAAAAGACTGTAAAAGTGGCAGCGTAGCAGTTCTCCTATCCAGTTTTTCAGGACAGCCCTGGGTCTCTGTTGTTATTGCTGGCTTCCCTTCGTCAAAGCAAGAGCATTTTGTACCGGAGAATGTTCCCTCAGTCATTGCCCCCCTTAGGAGCCCCATGTCATTTCCTAAATGGTTCACAAACGACACGCCAAATTCCTAATCCAGTTTCAAAATAGTATTTTCTTCAGTAGTCTTCGTGAGGAAGGTTCAGCTCCCAGAGAGAAGAAGCAGGCTATTTTAATACAAAGGAACTCAGACCTTTAAAGGGATTCAAGCTGCTCTTTATATCTTCCAGAAAGCCTGCTCTGAACCGCATGCTCCCAGCGTCTGCTCCCTATTCTCACCTATTCTCCTTCTTTCACCTGGGGAGTTAGGTAATGTCTGGCCCAAGTACAATAAGTCCCCCACCCCCTTTAAAGGCCATCTTATTCTAGAACAACATTGTTTATGGATTCCATATGGTCTATCATTAGTGTTAGCCTTGATTCTCTGTCTCTCACTTTCCTCTTGTGCAATAAAAGAGATGAAGTAACACATTGTAAAAGAATGTGTTTGCAAGATAGAATAGACATCTGCCTCTCTCCTTTGGAGGCTGCTGCGAGAATACAGTTGCTACCTATTTTGCCAATTTGACCCCAACATGTCTGGGGCCTCTCAGAGCAATTGTGCGTGAACACATCAATCTGTTCACGAGCAATAGCTCTGTGCCTGAGATGGCCATCCCTTTTTTTTTTTTTTTTTTCACTGTTACTGGCACACTTTGTCCAAAAAAATGCAGAAGTTATTGTTGGTAGTGTTACAAAAGATGTTAAGGATCTTTCTGGGAAGATGTGACCTGATCTTTCTGGAACATTTTTTAAAATGTTGTCCTTTTTTTAAAGCAAGTATCATTCTTCCTTTGAGCCAGCAAGCCCTGCACGCCCAGGCAAGGCCAGGAAGAAGTCATGTTTCCACTTTCAGAATTGAAGACAGAATGCTTTGTACATTTCTAAGAAAAAACAATCCACTCCAACTCGACCACATTACTTGCTTCAGATCTGTCTGTGACAGTTTAAAAATTAGTAAGAATAATTTCATCAATTAAAACCACCTGCTGTTTGATTTATGATGGCTGTATAACATCTAAGAATCAGTGAGCACAGTGGATATTGTTGTCAAAAAGGCTCATTTTGCCTTCTCTTTCTCTTTTACACCATCTTAAGTCAGGAATACCTCTGGTCGATTTGCCGCAATTAGTCTGCTGTAAAACCGTACAAAGGTGGACAGCTTCTGATTGCAGTGGAGGCAGCCCCCCATCTTCCACTGGTGCGGCTGAGATGGGAACCAGGCACGAAGGCTGCAAAACTGGTCTTTAACCACACACGTGGTGCCCTGTCAGGCTTAACAGCATTTGCAAATTTGTTTGTATGTCTCGTTTGTCTGCTAGCCATAAGACCATTGTTCATTAAAAAAAAAATTGACAGTGTGTCTTCCCTTATCATCGCATGGAAAAAGATATAAAAATATAAATAACCCAAAGGCATCTGTCTTCCTGGATTATTTGAGAATAACCTCATCTTAATGAAGATGTAAATGATATGCTTTAACAGGACCTCTAGCATAGACTCTGACTGAAAGAGAAATTATTTCTTTTCTACTTCCTAAGCAATCAGACTTGCAGGCAGATCTCCTTGTGTTACTTACCAGCCATAAGACAAAGACTATTTTAAAAACACTGAACCTATTCTTCCCTCTTTGCTGAAGACGTGGTGTTTCACTGCCTACTCAGGGAAAACTACTGCTGGAGTTGGTGAAATATTTTTGGAGTGAGGTATGTAGAGGAGGGCATACTTGTTGTAGTGCTAAAATGATTTTTATTATGTAAAAGATAACCAATTGACAAATAAAAATAGACAAAAGCATGCTAGTTGCCAGCAAATCCACTGAATCTTTCTTTTTAAATTAGAGGAAGCTTAAGTTGTCCTTCCTGCCAACTTCATTTCATGGTCTTGTGTCAATCCTCCCTCTACGTGCATCTGTCAATTTCCAGCCAGAATTGTAATTACTCTGTGTGCCACTTTTTTTCCTTGGAAGCACCTGAATGACTCTTGCCTTAGTCATTTTTTAATCTGCCTTCTGAAATCTCTATAATCTGTATTTATCTACAAGATCACAAACAAAGTAAACTCAAATCTGTGCAATCTCTGGGACAACCAAGAAGTTCCTTCAGATTGTCTTGCGATTTTGGGAACAGAGCTGGCCAAGACAGTGACTAGATCCTTTGCAACCGCAGCAGCCAAGCAACAGATACTCACTTTCCAGGGGATGAAGGTGTACAACTGGCAAAGCATTCTCCACTCACCAGAAGAGGAAGCCCATAAGAAGGACAAAAGTGCATGTGGAATACGGTACAGTAGGAGAGACACTGAAGACCTTAACCTAGATGCACTCATAAGCATTGCAAAACCTCGGGTCACCTCAGGTGCTTGTTATTATTTTAATGTTATTGCCTCTGACTGACAGTAAAAGTGAATTGGAATAGTGCGTTTGAAAACCCATATGTATAATGTACTTACACCAAAATGTGGTTCAACCTCTATACTTGAAAAGGTCTGCTCACCATTAGTCTGGGACTGATTTTTGGACATAGCTTTTTACACTGATTTGTTTGAACTTGATACTGGTAAAGTCTTCTTTTCTCTAACATACTCAGTACAGTGTAATTTATAGTGTTATGCAGATGCTGAATCACTTGAATCTCCATTCTGTTGCACATAATTTACATTGTCTGTGGCAAATAAAAAGATAAGTACAATCCATATTGCAAATGCACTGTACCATTGTGAATTTGCATGCTTTCTTCTTGTTCTTCTTCACCTCATGGGATTTATGTGGTCATTGTAGCAGTGTCTGGTATCACAGTGACTATCCTCTTATCAGTTATGCTTGGATTATAAAACTAGCTGGTTTTATATACATCGTCATAGCAATCTCTACTATCACCATAAATAATTCCCAAGCTATTGGAAAAAATCCTGCTGAACCGAAATATTACAGTAAAAGTAAGGACACTGCTTGAAATACATATATAATGTTTTCTCTTATTTAATTCCTATTTGAACCAGCAGTCCTAAATCAGATGATTTTTTTTTTAAATTAAAACACTTTACAGATTTAAATGTTTGTGTTGGACCATTTTTTATCTCAGTGACACTTTTATATGGACCATATAGCTCTTCTGAAATAATTTGCACTTGAGCATCAGTGTTTCCCCACGTCAGCTAACGTTTTCCTGATGCAGGAGACCATCTAGCCTTTTCAAGGCTCAGATTTGGATGGAGACTCTAAAAGGAACTTTAAATACAATAAAATAAACAGTTCCGTGAAAAGATAACCCACTGCACCTTACTCCCTGAGGTCTGGTGTCTTATGTAAGAGTTTCCATGTTCTGATGTTGTATAAGAGAAAAGCTCGTGTTTCGCTTTTACTTGAGCTGCACCATTGAAGGTCTCTTGCCTGTCTGTAGCGGCAAGATTTCTACAAAAATTGTGAGAATTTAGACTTGGTCTTTCAAAAACTTGGTTCAATTAGGCTGAAGAATTGCAAAGATACTAAGGACGAAGTGACTGACAGATGGACAAAGAGACAATGCGGTTGCATGAGCTCATTCTCATAGGAAACCGTGACAACTAGAAAGAGACATTTAGAGATCTTTAGCTGAAACAATTTGGTACAGTTTCACTTACCTCAGTGAGGTGGAGTGACCTGCTGAGTTCTAAAAATAGATAGTAATTAAAATGGAAACACTGAGCTGGGCAAACTCTATCTGAATGCTCTCTCCTCTGCACCTCCTTGTGATACAAATACAGTGTAATTGAATTTGAAAAAATTCTTCATCTGTTCAAAAAGTAGCATATTTTTAAGTAAGTGAGCATCAAAACCAGCACTTTAAAATAGCCATTGTAAAAGTACCTTGTAATCAAAAATACAGTACATTTTTTTTGGCATACATGAAAAATTCACTTCTTACCTTTGGCTTTTTGACATGATTTTCATAACATTGCAATTTTACAAAACAGTGCTATGTAAAAAATGGAAGTGCAATTTCTCTGTTTATTTATTTTCTAAACACTTTTCCATCTCTTTTTGATAAACTACCAGGAAATTTTAAATGTAATTTCTAATGATATAAAATATCTGTATTTTGCCCCTCCCTGTGAAAACATTACCTAATCAAGTGCTGCATAATAAAACAAATAAACAAATACCAAAATATGATCCTTCACTACTGTGTGAAAAATGAAAATATTAACCAAGGTCTGTTTAAAAAAGTTTCACGTGAAAAATCACAACTTGGTAAAAAGTCAGAGGAATTAATGTGTTTAAGGAAAAGAAGCAGAAAACAGAGAACTTCAATCCCTTTTACATTCTCTCCACAAAAAAATAACCTCTTCAATTTGCTTGATGCAGTACATTAATCAAACGTCATTGATTAATATACAGAATCTGTGCCATGCTAATGTGGGAGTTCAGGGAGTTGCTTGAACTACAGAAGTCTTTAAAAACTTCCCTTCCCCCAACAGGGCGATCTCAGGTGGGATGTTAAATGTATGCTCAGCCACCGGCTGCAAGAAGTCACTAAAGCAAACACTGAAGCACCTTGGTGAAGGCAATACCATCAACTGACACTTCTGCTCAGTGACCCTCTCAGGTCTTAGAAATAGTCTTTTCGGATTCCGGGTCTTGCTGTATTGATTTCAATCAGCAGCTTTTCCTAAGAGCCCCACTTTGAAATAGCCCTGCCAGAATTTCTACGCTCTATCCCAAGTTTTATCTCAGGGGTTTTATTCGCATTTGACATTGTTCAGCTAAATGACAAGAGAGGATTTTGTGTGTGTACTTGTTTCCCTACCCACATTTTTTTTTAATTATGTTTGTTTCGAACACGAGTAAATCTCACTGTTTACTTACACTTTCACTCGCTCCATCGGGGGAGGCATACTGAGCTGCCTCAAGTGTTGTTTTCAAAATGTTTTTACATTTTTGGCCACGCTTCAGTGGGACCAAAGTATTTCTGTCAACGACTTCATTAATGCTGGGAATTTACCCCTGGCTTTTGCATACTGGAGGCACCCCGCAGGAGGCTCTCTCGCCGCTCAAATCCCCGTGCTCCCCTTTTACCCTTACTCAAGCAGCAGAGGCTTCGGTAGCCCACACCCCGGCATGGCACAAGCTGGTGAGGGACCGGGCAGCTGCTGCTCCTCGCCAGGACACAGGAGCCGGGGCAGAAAGGTGAAGAGCGGGCAGCTGCCGTGCTCTCCCATCGTGCCTGTGCCTCGCGAGAGGCTGCACCCTCTGCACTGCATCTCCAAAGGCACGGAGCAAGGCAAGCCGAGGGGAGGCAAAGTCGCTTAAGCCATGTTTGCACCTCCTAACTTCTATAGCTCTCAGCATACGTTAAAGGCGTCTAAAGGGCATTTTGATGGTTAAGATTCGGGAGGGGGAAAAAGGGTATTTCAGACAGTAAAAAAGTTTCAAAGTTTTTCCCTTTTTCTGTTGTTTTTTTGTTGTTTCTTTTTTTAAATAAAGCAAGCTATCAGGAAATCCTCAGCAGAAACTGAGAATGGGTTCCTGATGGCTGGATGGATTTTGCCAAAATCCATTTTAAGGTTTACTTTGAGTAAGCTCAAATCAGGTTGCCATATGGAATTACTCCATGCAGCAGCCTGACCTAGAGCAAAACTGAACAAAGCTGAGATTATTTACTAAACTCCTAAACCGCTGGCTGTTTTGCATCTCTCCCACACTGGATCTAATTCCCTAAGTAAATATGCACATATTAAGTTAAAAACTGAAGTTAACGATTAGGCCAAATAGTTGTACACAAGGTAGGCTATTTGATGACACACAAAACACAACCGTGGGTCAGCATTCATGCCTCAGACTGTCTCAAAGCTTGCTGGCACCTGCAGTTTAGCATATTTACTGCTGTAGCCAAGAAGATTGATCACAGGAAGCCAAAGCTGTTCAGTTAAAAAAAAAAAAAAAAAGAATCAGCTGTTTTCTATGAGCAGTCTGTCAGATAACCAGCCTAATGAAACTGTGGGCATTTCTCTTGAGCTCAAGAAACATTCATGCTGGAGACGGTACTGGAGTCATTCTAATACTTTGCAGTTGTTTTGGAGGTTAGATAGAAAGCGGCACAGAAGAAAGGCTCTGCATTTGTGATTAAAGAAAAGGCAGAAACAAAAATCAAAATGCACAGTTGTGCCCTTGACTAAAATAGACATAACACTAACGCTGTATTTTTCACCTCACTGATACACTCCAAATTGAAAACACAAAGGATGCCTTTCACTGGTATTCTTAGAAAAAAAAAATGACACAACTGTCCCACAGAGAAACCAGACAAGACACAGTTGTGCTTTTGTAAAAATAATTCATAACCTGATGAAATGTCTCGTGTCAGAATCCAAACTAAGAAGCTTCAGATGAAAAATGGTTCTGACTCCTGTTAGAACTGCGTAAGCTGCTGTGCAGTCTCAGCTCTCCCCGTCCTGGACTCCAAATGGTAACACAAAAGGTAAGCAGAAAGCAGCAAAAGGCTCAGCCCACAGTGATCCTAGTGTCCTTTGACAGGACACACCACCGCCATGGAAAGCACTGACATTCCCACATGGACTTTTGGCTAGCTTGTACATACAAGTGTGGTGTCGCCAGCTGCCCCTCTGTCAGTGCCCAAGGGCTTTCCCATGTCAGTTCCTGTGGCAGGAAGCCACCAGGCAGGCACTTACTCTGCCAGGATGAGAATAGTCTTCTGGGTGTTCACTTAGTTTTGCTGGGCTGTGGGGGGGACAAAGCGTAGTTTCACATCTTCTGTTACCATTTTACCACTTGTGAAGCTGATAGCACAGCAGAAAGGTGGCAGCCTAACCTGCTTTACCTCCCAAAACAGACAATATGTATGTAAAAAAAGTGTTTTAAATGGTGGTGAGATGCTCACCACTCTTTCAGCCCTCTTGCGCTTGTAAACTCTCTACAAGTCAGAGAACCATTTTATTTCCTGTGACAGACATGTAGACAATCATTGTCAGTGGCACAAATCAGTGCAGCCTCAAGGCTGCTCTAGATGATCCCACGAGGCTGACCAGGTCGGAATTACCTCAGGCTTCAAGGGGGATAGAAGAGCCATAGAAAAATTCCAGTCTGCCCCTTGAAAGTGAACTAAATGATCAAAAGAACATTAAGCTTTCCTCACTGTTTTGTCATGTTTCTACTTAAAAAAAAAAAAAAGTAGTACATTTGACAATGTTACAAGTTCATCTGTTTGTAACAGAGCTTTGGTATAATTTCTAAATACAGCATACTAATGATTCTTAGGAATATTGCTAGAAGTGAAAGATGGCTCACATATGACATTTACCACCTGATACATTGGGTACCAAATAATGCAGCTTATAGTCAATTGGAAGCTTGGAATATGCTGATACTTTTTGGGTTTTATTTCCCAGGCCTCAGTTTATGCTCTGCTTTTTATATTAATATAATTTTCATTATAGAATATTTTTTATTTATAGATGAAAAAGAGTATAGATAACAGGTGACAAATATAGATAACATGCAAAAGAGGACAAAGCTGATGATAGCTCGTGATAATAATGAACACATGAAAAATAATGATAAGATGAAAAGTAATAATGAACATTTAATAATTTGTGTGTAATTTAATGCATGCTTAGACAAAGACCCAATTTTTTAGTTTCCCTCTCAGGTGTGTCTCATAGTAGCATTTGTTGTTATTTTCCAATGCAGGCATACGTCCTCTGGTTTCAGTTTTCATCTTTATGTTCTGTTTGCAGGCCAAGAGTGACAATGTTTTGCAACGCAGCTAAAGTAGTACATGTATTTGGTATGCTGAAGGCATCTATCATCTTTTGTCTGTAGCTTTTCTGAAAAGTTCATCACCTCCATTCCCCCAACCAATAGCTTTCTTGTAGCAGAACTAATGCCTGTGAGAAAAAGATTGCAGGGTCCTCAGTATGGCATTTACACCAGCTGTATAAAGAAAGGAAAGGGAAAGGGGAGGGCAAGGGATGGAAACTGTTGCCGGATAGCCATTTTCCTCATGAAAAGGAAAACACGATTGTCAGGATCAACAGAGGATACTTGCTGGGCAAGCTAGATCACAGGATTTGTGAAATCACAGGCCAGGGAGTGGGGCAGAAGGGAGGAAAGGGAAATGGAAGGGATAATGCCTGAGGGAGCCGAAAAAGAGAGGACTGTGGGAGAAAGGCAATGACAGACTGCGGGCAGAGAGAGATGTCTGTGAGGATGAGCAGTGTTGATGATGGTGAGGCCCAGCTGTTTCCATGTATACGTAGCCTTGCACCTGGCCTCTGGACCATAGTCCAGAGTGTTGTGTGCATGGTAGGGAAACTCCTGTTAACATCCATGAAGAAACCATGTAGTCTGTCAGGGTTTGTGCTACAGTGGATAACCATTTTTACTCACACAGGCACACTGGGCTGCATAGCAGCAGGCTATTTGTGACCTTCTGACAGTCAAAGAAGCTGTATCAAATGAAATTGCTGATGCCAAAGCCTCTGATGGCCACCATATGGGGATAGAGGAAGTTCCTGATGGTATCGCGCACTTTTATTACAATGGCCATGACAGCAGATTTCCTCAGTGCAGAACAATTTGCCAATGAGCATAGGAGCCAAGAGTGAATAGAGACCAGCGGGCAATGGGTATTCTTTATGCACTAGAAGAGAGACTGAAGAGCAGGCATGGATGTGGCAGGGCTTTCGATGCACAGTATCCAGGATGATACTCAGTTTTGTCGCAGAGCTGAGCATGGAGAAACTAGGACTACTGCTGCCCTATGGAGGACAATATGGTCTCCTGAGGGCCTATTGATCTCAGTGTTGCTTTTTCAGCATGGGCTTCAAAGGCACAGAGGTAGGTCAATAATGGGCATTTCTGAAACCATCACCCATGCATTAAAAAAAAAGAAAAAAGAAAGAAACCCAACACATGTTTTGCACAGCTAAAGAGCATCGTTTGAGGAAAAGATGACACCATTTCCTGCCTGCATGGAGAACCAAGGCCAAATTCAGGCCAAGGAGAGGGGAACCGCCTAAAGTACCCCATAGGAAATGCTGAAATCATGAACATAGTTTAAACATCTAACTCAATGCTGCAGAGTATTACCTAATCCCAGGAGCATCTCCAAGAACTGAGTGACTATGTCCATGCAGGAGCGAAGGGACAGCAACACGATTGCATCTCCATTTTATGCAATTAACTTACCTGAGACTGAAAACTGACTTTTCTGTGCATCTCACCCCCATCCCCACTGCTTATGTATTTTGCTCTCAATCTTGTGAATGGAAAAGATGTGAGCAACCACTTTCTCTCCTGGAAAGCTGCTTTCTCACCCAGCCACAGCATCAGGCTCCCACTACCCTCTGACACCATCAGTCTCGCGTTTGTTCACCTGCAGGGAAGAGCCTCAGTGAGAGTGACTAAGAAGATGGGGTTTGATGGCTCAGAAACTGATCCAGAAAGTGAGAGCTGTGACCCTGAACCCTCAAGCTAGGAAGGATCTAACCCCAGAGCACGCAAGGATTGCCGTGGCTAAGCTGCTGCACAGTGGCCCACGTTATTACAGGTTGACTGAACTGTACAAGCAGACAAGCCCAAGTAATAACCAACTTGCAGGTCTGCATACAGTTTAGCATAACTTCTCACCTCTTCCTTTGTCATAAAACTGCTCTTTGTCTGAGTGTAGCATTTTAAGCACCTAAGGGACATCATGCTCCAAGTCAGCAAGCTGATTTAGCTGAGGCACAGGGGTAGTGCATGGCTTCAAGAAACATGGCAGACTATTCACAAAGTAGACAATTAATCTTAATTAAGTCCCCTTGAGTCAGCTCTTCCTGACGGAACAGTATTTTAGCATATTCATATATCTTTCTTAAATGGAGTAGGAGTATATTATCGGTGTCCCTTCATATCTGATAAGCCTCATTCAAGATTCAGAGAGCACTTAGAATTCAGAGAAATCAAAATACATTGCTTTTACCAAGTCTCCTCCCAATTCTGAGAAATACTCTCATTAATTAAAATTAATTCCTGAAAACGTGTCCTATATAGGACAATCCTTAGTTTTTAAAATGTAGAAAACCAGACAAAAATTGCATATTGGTAGCTATATTTTAAACCAAAAAAATCTTCACATAATAAATACATCTTATGCACATTAACTTCAAATTTACTTCAGAAAGCTATTTACAATATAAATAATTATAAATGGGAACACTTTGCAAGATATTGTTGACATAGCTAAATTGTGTTTCCTACATTACATTCCAAAGGAAAACTTCAAATTACAGATGTTATGCTACAATGTCACTAGACCCTCTACATTGCAAGGCATGGTATTTGAAATGCTGGCAATCTGTGTCTTTTTTTTTCCATAAATATAACCCATTGGTTTAAAGAAAACACAAAATGCTTCATTATGTCTCAAGTGCTTTTTCTTTCTGCTAATTATTATATTGTTTATGCATTGAAATATTTACCTTGGGGAAAAGTTGCAGTGCTTAAAAATATCATTCCTAACAGACTTTATTTCCTTAGAAATGTAAAGGTGCCAATGTTTTATAATGTGTGAGCAAGATTATTCCTTGCATTTCTCAACTTCCCACTGTATCGGTAGCTGAAAAGAAAAAAATTGCAATAAATAAAAATGTTTTAAAACTGTATTTTGAATCCTAGAACAATAGGAAATCTTGAAAGCTCTGTGTGAGAGGGGAGTTAAATAGTGAATACAACCAGACAAAAAGCTTTGTTTCTTCCTGTATTTGATCTTTCCTTTCAAATACAGCTTCATAGATGGAGTCATAAATTACTTCTTTTCAGAAAGGGATGTATTCCTAGCAACTTAGAGCCAGATTTATCCACAGAACTCTTGTATACATAAGCTAAATGCCACAGTGAAGTTTAACCTCACATTTTTTTTTTTCATTACTAAATGCCCTAAGGATATGTGAAATGGAGTCACACTACTGCTCTCACTGTTCTGAACAGAAGACTTTAATTTTTTGGTCTTCAGAATAACAGCTAAATCCTCAGCTACACCTCTAGCAGTCTTTACTTACACCAAACTAAAGGGATGCAGGAAAAAAATGTGGGGTTTTTGTTTTGTTTTTTCTGTTGTTGGTTTTGGGTTGGGTTGTTGGGGTTTCTTTGCTTCTCAGTGCATACAGCCAAAATATTCAACAGTCAATACTAACTGCAAATAAAATAAAATAGGTTCTCCTCCACACTGTGGAGGTGTCTGGAGCTAATCCAGTATACCTACAGGAAAGCCTGTTCATCCACCATTGTTCCTAATAACAAAGCCTGTATTGCCTTTAGACCCTTAGGTGTTTTAAGTAAACTTACAACTCACGGAAAGACCAGAGCCTGAATCAATTTGCTGCCAGACATTAACTATAGCCACCTTAAAATAGACATAGCTAGGTCTAATCTTGGAACTGTGTGCTATAATCCCCATTATATACAGTTTTGTATGCAGAAGGTCTGAAAACAATGTGTATGCCACAGCTTTGTTCCTTGACTGACAGGTTAACTGACCTTTGCAACAGCCAGCCTGACTTTCTGGGGTAGCTGTGCCTTTTCCAGAAATACTATGCGACCTTTTATTTTTTCCAGCTCGCTCAGGATGTTCACATAAATGAACATATGGTGGGTAGCATACTTAGGGACATTAATGAATAAATGCTGCATGTCCAGAGATAAAAATGAGATTCAGATAAGACTGATTAAAAGAGTTTAAAAGAGCAGAATTTCACTGTGTAACCTGTGGCAGTATTGCAGACACATCAACAAAAGACATTAAAACTTAAGAAATGCTTCTGGGGCTCTTCAGTGCAGAGGGATGCACTCATTTTTTCAAAGCGTGTATAAATAACCTCTATTATAGAAACACAGCCATTACAGCTATTGCCTTCCATAGTTTCCATACTCACATCCTGAGATTTTAAAAAAAAATTACAAACCCCAAACCTATTGTCAGTTCAAAACAAGTCAGCTTTTTTTGCCCTTACAAATATTAAGTAGTACCTTACTCCACAAATATTCCCATTTGAGTCAATGGGACAAATTGCTGAGTAAGGTTCTTCTTCTAATTTAAGAATTGCTTTGCAAATTTGTCCAAAATTACAAACTCCATGCCCTTGGGGTGCAATTTCTATAAAGAAGAGGGATCTTCTTTGCTTCTTTAAACAAAAGAGATATACCAAATCATAATGCACCATCCACTGATATCAGTAAGAAATGGTTTGAAAGAGCTGTGGTCACTCTGTACTTGCAGTAGCTACAAAATATTAATTTGGTGT
This sequence comes from Ibidorhyncha struthersii, assembly GCA_013398815.1. Lineage (NCBI taxonomy): Eukaryota > Metazoa > Chordata > Aves > Charadriiformes > Charadriidae > Ibidorhyncha > Ibidorhyncha struthersii. Next base: position 51,953 of record VZSZ01004373.1, on the reverse strand, counting down.
AAATAGCAAAACACTATTATGTCAGAGAAATGATGTAACACAGCAATTTATGTTGTTTCTGTTCCAAAACACAACCTACATACCTTCTTTAAAGTGATAACTTGTAGCTAATGTGATACATGTGAAATGTATTTGGTACAAATGCCTTGCATTTTGCAAAATATCTCATCTCATCTGATTTACAAGAAGAAGAAACAAAAAGAAAAGAAGAAGATATCCTTGAAGGACACAAAATGAAAATTTGAAATAAATAAATATGTAATGGACAAAATAAGCTTTATACAATATTGAAAAGTACATTTTATATGAGCGGCAGTGATATTATATGCTATAATTAAGATTGCAAACTTGCTTTCATGTAGCATGTAGCATGCGGAGTCTATGTTTACAACATTCAATGCTTTCTGTCAATTAAGAAGAAACTCCTGGCTATCTAAAGAAGCAGGATGGCAAATTAGCTGACGAAAGGCATCTGTCTCCAGCAGACTGTACTAAAGTGCTAAGGAGTGCCAGTTGCTGGAATCCCATGAGCGGAGTGAGCATCAGCCTTTGCTTGTAGCACAACGGGGCTGCATGTGCAGACTTTCTACTGAGATATAAGGATTTCCATTCATCACAGTGCATTTTGCTGTCATTGTAGTGGACTGGAACTATTGAAAATAGGATAAATAACTACAGTTTGGGAAGTTTTATTTTGGGATCACAGTAAATAAGACTGGGGAATTTTTATTGCATAGCACACTGGCTTTTTTCCTAGGTGAAATCATATAGAGTACAAGCATCTTATATTGTGCCTGTTTGATTTTTAAGTCTTCTATTTTTCAAAAGTGCCTGACAGAATGCAAATACAACAGTGCCCAAACTGTGGTTTCCTGACTACTTTTGGCCATTAGACCACAGCCAGGGAACTGCAGCTGGTCTGCAGAACTCTATTGCCTTCTAATTAAAAGCTTGATAACAAGAGTGCTTGGTGGCCCCAAGAAACTTGGGTGCTGACAAAATCCCATTCATCCAAACAGCTTAGGAAACTCTTCTGTAATACAAAATAATATTGACGTTTAGACTTATTTTTTATATGTACTAGTAGGGATAATATGATACCATGTACCTCTACTCTAATTCGCTTTGCAAATTGTATTTTAATACTGTACAATGAGACTCCAAATACAGGTTTATTCATATTATTCATAGGAATAAGTGAAATAAATATGTATCCAGAACTAGATTTATCAAAAATACTTTCTCATTCCTATGCTTTAGGAATATATACAATGGTTGGGCTGAAAGAAGTCCATTTTGGTCCATTCCTTCCTCTGAGTTAACAGTTGTCAATGTTTTTCTTTCCCTCAGTTATCTGCCTTGTTTTTATCTTTAAACAAACAAACAAACAAAAATCTCTAGCTGCTTCTCTTTATGACCTTTGTTATTCATTTGGCACTTAGTCAAATAAACTTCTTGCCAAATCATTTTGTTCTCATTTTGCCTTGGCTAACATTCAATGCCCTGTCTCTCATTTCTGCCGCTAGTTCAAATAGTTTTAGACCGTTATTTATCTCTCCTCTGTGCAGAGCTTGGTGCACATCAGTGACATTCCCCCTTACTCTTTTCCCTTACAAAGATGACAGACCCAGTTTATTTAAAGTTTTTATTAGATCTTTCAGTCTCTTTATCTTTTGCTGAGCTCTGCTCCACCTTTTCTATTATGAGCTTCAGATAATAAAGACCAGACTGTGTTGTTCTTCCTTGTGTTCAACGTACATTTCACCAGGAGTGATCACACTGCAGTCAACAGAGATTGCTTATGGAGTAAGGTACTACTCAATTCAAGATTCACAATCTGCCTTGGAGTGATCAGGACTATACACAATATTCCAAGTTCAGAGAGGTAATTTCCTCTGCTTTCAAGTACATCTCTACTTACGTGGCTTATAATGTTATTATTTAGCTTTTGCTTCTGATTAGTTTTATTTGAAAATAGATATTTTTAACCCACCCATAGCATGCTGGTTTATATTTAGTCCCATAGATGACTCAGTCCCATATGTCGAGGTTCTTAATGTTACAAATGAAGCTAGACTTAGTGCTAATCTCATTTTAGTAACCACCTCGAGTCCCCTTACCTCCACAATGGTATAATAGGGAGCGGTGGTCCTGTTCCCGTTGCAGTCAACTTTGAGACTTCATATAAATTCCATACAAAGGAGGACATGTCTAGCAATTGTGCCTACAAATGCCTTATTTTACTTTTTTTAGCATATGTTTTTTATTTACTCTTTTCCAATCAATTAGCGTCTCTTTGTTCATGAGATTATTAAAAATTGCAAAAAGTTTCTCTGAGTCCTTTGATGTCTTCTATAACTCTAGGACAGGCCCTGATAATATCTGCATTCTTAATACAATCAAATTTCTTGGAACCCTGATTTCCCTCAGTATTTTTTTTGTGTACATATGACTGATTTTGATATCCCTAATATGTTCTGATATTCATTAAATTTTCTCCTGCAAACAAGAAAAGAAGCATATCCTTTTTTCAAAGTCATACCTATTATTTTACTGTATGTCAAAGTAGTTACAATTTTTTATACTTTTTTAATTTACTCCAAAACCTTATCAGAAGTAGGACAAACCACCATACAGTTTTTGTCTATTCTTGCCTCTCATATTTTTACACTTATGCAATTGCCTTTGTATTTTACAGCAACATTTCTATTACTCTATTGAGTTCCTTCTGTGTTTCAAATTAATTCTTAATTATTCAGCCACTTAGAACCACTTTTCCTTATTTTGTAATTATTACTAAATGGCATGCATAGCCATAGGGTTAAATGTGTTTATCTTGCACCACTCCTCACTCCAGCCTATTCTCCCTGTTTCTCCTGACTGTTTTCTTCCATTTCGCTCCACTGCCCACCTTGTGAGACCTTTCAAAAATATGAGGACAATCTCCCATCTCTACATCAAGACAACCAAGCCTTATGTATTTCTCAAAACTGCACTGAGAAAGGCCCTCTTGCTTTTAAATACAGTAGAAGTAAATATTTGATCATACTAATCATAAGGATACTGCTCATTTGACTCCTTCCAAATCAAGAATATGTAAATAGCTATGCATGTGAGTACACAAGGAAATAACAGTTCTAGGGAGTTCTCTCTGCTGTCTCCCCTTTTTGATTTTTGTATTGGTTAGCCATGGATGCTTTATACCATGGAGCGGCATAACACACTCAGCCGTTAAGGAATAAACAGATCACCAGAAATACATGCTGATGTGTATTTCAAAGGAACACATTCCAGCTTTCTGCGTAAAAAGAGTGCATAGCACTTTTTGTTGGCTGGGACCTGTGGGGCGCATGGGGTTCAGAAGGTCTGCTCTTGGCAGCATTTCCAAAAAATTACCTCTTACACAACATGCATAAATTACTCTGCTAGCCTGCCCCAAGCACTCCCTGCCTAGACCTCTTCCATCCTTCTCACCTTGCAGGGCACCAACTTTGAGTTTAGCTCCATTCACTCTAACCCTGCATGCCAGTGCATTTTTATCTTTTAAAAGTAATGTGTGTTAACTGACTTATCCCCCCAACCTTAGGTTATTCTTTCTAGTGCACTGTGGTATATCAAATGCTGGTAACAACAAGGGCATGAAAACATATAATATCTTCCAATTAGAACTCAAAGGTTATTTTTTAAAGCATAAAAGTTTTTAGAAAAAAAGTGTCAGCTTCCATTGGTTATTATAACGGATGTCCCCTTGTGTCCTTGTGCTGGATCTTGCTGCATCCTTAAGTGAGAAGTCACATCAAAGTGTGATCCATTACAGCCTAGTGAATAGTTCCTAATGGTTTCAGTGTCATATAGATGCTCCAGGGCATATCCAGTTAATGTGTAAGCATGCTTATCAAAGTACTGCCTGTGGGAGCTGTAATAATTTGGGGAGGCTGCTGGGTGGTCCCCTGGGGTTTGATGAGGAGACATGTCTGAATGCAGGTAGTCTTTAGCTAGTACCAAGCTAGATTTTGATATTCGGTCAGAATTGGGGCTGCTTATCCTAGACAGTGTTGTGGGGCTGTTGTCATAGTCATTTTCATGTGGGCTCATAATCTTTCCATCTCGTTGCTGGATATGTTCACAGGGAGGAGTGTTGGCAACCGTCGGGACACGGCAGACATCCCCTGCCAACTGCTGTTGAGGGTAGTTTGCAAAACAGATAGCGTGCTTCTTCCCTGTGCCATTAATGGAGACCAGTGGATCAGGAGTCGTTTTCCGCAGCTGTAGTCTGTTTTCTTCCTCTTTAATCATTTGTTGGGTGGCTCTTATTAGAGTTTCAATTTTGCTGGGCTCATGTGGACTGCTCTGATATTGCTCAGGACGGTATCGGTCGCCTGATTCACTGGCAGAGCCAGGATCAGGTGAGCTAACAACACTGTCCTCATCCCAATGTCCTCTCCCTAGGAAAGAAAGAAAGGGGACAAGCATTGAGGTTGACGGAGGCAAGCAATCTTGAAGAACAAGTACTCTGAACCTTATTTTACGGACAGAAAACCAAGACAGAGGCAAGTGATTCATAACAAAGTCACCAAAAATGACCATGGTAGACTCTCTGTTTTTCAGTGGCAACCTCTACTTTCCAGTGTCTGCATATGGAATGAGCAACACAGCTGAAAATATACAAAGAAGAGATCTAATCACCTCATCACAGTCATCCAATGCCATCTGAGACCCTCTGAGGTATCCAAATGTCTGCATAGGCCCAGCAGATACGGTACTAACTCTACAGGAACTCTGTTAACGGCCAGACAGCGTACCCTAGGGCATGTCAAAGTGCCCTCAACACCGACATTCAGGCCCCTGGCCCCTCACTGCCTCTTTGCATCAACAAAGTCTGAGTGAATCGGGACCATGGTGAAATGACACCAGTGTGCTTAGCTCTTTTCAGGAGCTAGAACATAGAGAAACAATCATTGTGGAATAGTTTGTGGCCCCATGGTGACCTTATGCAAGTTACACAACAGTAAATAAACAGAAGTAATGACGCAGTTATTCTTCTTTAGAAGCATTAGAACCCATAGCTGTTAGACAGGGTTACTGGGAAAAGGTGATGTCATATCCCAACACAAAGATATTTGGTGTATAAAACTTTCAGAATAGGAAAATATAACTATTCTTACCTCTCTTTAAAAAATAAGACCTATAGACATACCAGAGAGGGTGTTCAGCTTGCACGTAGCTGAAAGGACATATTCAGACCAGTCAACCATCACTAGGAAGAAAGTGAGTGACCCCCACACCTGAACTAAGGCCACACTATAATAAAGGGCTTAATAAAGGGTTTGTTTTTGTAACAAACATATCCTGCCCTTTGTAGGTGGAAGTATCTCATGAGCACAATTTTATCCTTCACATCCTCTTAAGGTCTGGGCCCAAAACGGGCCTGGAGTTAGAAGGGAGCTCCAGCCACCAGACCACGCGGTATGTCAGGCACACTACGACACACGCTGGCGAGCTGGTCAGCCACAGCTCTAAACCACGTGCTAAGTTTGTCTCACTGCACAGACCATACCAACAGTGCCCCAGACTTCCTGAGGGTGACCAGAAATGCATGGGCTCATACGCAATATCCAGCACTTGCCATACTGGTCAGCTCATTGTCATTATTGTAAGGTCACCCTGAGCCAGAAACACCAACACCAGAAGGTGCATTAAGAGAACAGAAAAGGAAGAAAATATTTTCTGCCTAAAGAAACTGCTCTGACAGCAATGTTCACACAACATTGTCAAAAAGAGTTTCAGTCGTGAAAGGCCAAGGTTTGAAATTGCCTTAATCTAAATGAAAACGGCACATTTGCGAGGGAGGTTGAGATGTTCCTCACCTCAACTGAGACCAATATGTCAGGTTTTACTCCCAAAGCTACATGCAGACTGAAGGCCCACTGAACCATGTAAGACTTGATCTAATAAAGGAAATAACTGCAGCACCTGGAATTACAGCAAAACCAAAGAACAAACTAAAATCAAATTATATTATCCATTTGCATTGATTTTGCTTGATAAAAGTATGCAATAAATATTTAACACTTCTGCATTCATACCTCTGTACGATATTTCTACATTACTATCTTTCTACGCTCAGTAAGAATTATCATGCATAAAACTTGCCAGCAAAATTATCATATTCTGCTCAGTTCTCTTTTTTGGAAAAGAAAAATCTAGAGAAACACAAGTACGACAGAAGTACAGATCAGGCACAAAGAAGGAGTTGTGTTTTCACAGGAAAAGTGGAGAGCAGTACTCATCAGCAAAATTTAGGCATCCTTTTCTTTCCTCATTTTTCCTCTGACTGCATTTCCTAGAACTTGCTATTTCACCATTCTTCTATTCTCAACATAATTTTCCTCAGACTGGAGTAAAATAATACAGGCGTTATTTTATTTCCAGACCCTCATTCTGCAAGTCAATGGAATGGTACTAATGTAATTAACTTTTATGAGTTCTTCTGATACAATCTATGTTTTGACAGATTATTTTAGTAGAAAAGCGTATTTTTTTATGCTACATCTATCCTTACAACCTTAAACTCTGAAAGTTGCAGTCTTTCAACTCTCAGCCTACCCTTTAAGCTCAAGGACCTTTGGACTTTTCCAAATCCAAGATCACCCTTTCACTGTGAATTTTTGACCAGCTTGAGCCTCTGAAGATGTGTTAATACGCTGAGGTTGCAACCTGCCAGACACCAAGCAAGGCTTCAGACTTGGTGCTGAAAGGATGGAGAGACTCAAATTGACTAAAAATTATAGCTGGGGATAAATGTCTGAAACTAAAAGCAAATGTTAATTTGAATTGCCAATTTTAAATAAAAGTAAACAGCAAAACTTATAGAATCTAGTACTAACCAGTGCAGAGAAAAGTCATTTGGAGAACAATTTCTCTAAAGACATTAAAAGTTTCTTAACATCTAGCTTGGGTTTAGTTTTCACTAATTTTGTACTGAATATATTCCACCCAAAGTAGTTTGATATTAAGTCAAATAAATAACACAGCTCTATCAAGTGTATAAATTTGTCCATATTTTTAAGAACATCCTTAAGATCTCACCAGTCAGATATTCCCACATTCATGTCACAAACTAAATATATATATATACACACAAGAAATTATATTTTTCTGCATATAAGCCAGACTGTCAAACTCAAATTGAACTGCAAGTATTCCCCAACCCCATAGATGTGGTCTCTGAGACAAGGACATGCATCAAGAGTCTCTCTAATTTTCTGTCTCTCACATCAACAGCTGCATGTTTATGTCATGTTGCTTTATCTGAGATGCTGCCACTTCTGCAAATCCCTGTTATCTCTTACCATGAATCCTGTGCACTGAAGTTATGTGGGGCATACTGTTTTCATATGCTTCTCTGCTCTCAGGGGACGACTTAGTCAGGGGCAATGCTGCACGAGAACCCCACCAACTCTCCCTTCCCGTCTGCGGCGTGCCAAGGAAATACCGGCCAGCTTCACATCTGCCTCCTTCACAGGCCTGAGTATGGAAATGTCTGTCGTCGGTCAGCCTGGAGTGGTCGAGTGTAAAACCATAGCAGAGAGCACTGCGGTCTGAGTACTGTCTGTAGGCACAGGAGACATCGTGGTGCTGGGAGCTCGGTCTGTCCGTGGGTTCCAGTAGCTGGGGAGAAGCTGTATCGGTCAGGGGGCTCCCGCCCCACTGGCTCTCGTGGTCAGACTCGGATCTCTCGGTGTGAAATCCAGAATACTGCAAAATAGGAGAAGCAGCAGGGAAATTACTATGCCTGGGTGAAATCTGCAAGTACCTGCACTGAAAAAACAGAGTATGCATGCGATAGGGCGGTTTTTGTGAGCGTGCCCACACGTCTGCACCTTCTGACTGGACTCCTGTACAACACTCTGTAATGAGCTCGCAGATGACAGGACAGACCTCATGAAAGTCTAAAACATCCCATATCGACCCTTAATAAGCCATCTCCTTTATGATGTGTAGTATTAGGCTCAGCAATATCAATGTTGCAATTCAATATTTTTTTAATATGTCCAGGTTTTTCTTATTGCTTTGAAAGCTAGTGTTTATGCTCAGCAATGGTGCTCCAACACTCCTCAACAAAACACTTTCAAAAGGGACTGAAATAACATGGCTCCTGGAACGTTCTCGCACATCAAATAGGAACTGAATGTATTTCAAGTTAAAGTTCTTTTTCTAATGGTTCCCTCTCTTTTCCTCATATTTTCTTTTTGTTGCTGGATATCTTTTCTTACCTGGAGTGGTATCTTGGAACTTCTTTCCTCCTATTAGTAGGGAAAAAAAGCCTTCTGTACATTCTGGGACTACCAAAACCACTACAGAGTAGGCCTCTGAAGAGATGGCAGCGAAGCTAAAAATCACAGCTCTGTTGCAATGTGGGAACAAGGGAAATCCAGAAACTATTTGCCAGAAAAGGTGACTGCTGGCCAAAGCAGGCAGAGTGGGTATTTGGCTCCCTCAGTTAAGCAGGTCTCTCCCAACACAGAAGAAGAACTGGCAGGCAGTTGGAAAAGCAGACAGAATAGGAGCACGGGCATTTGTTTAGAGAGAAGTAAGGGTTAAGATAAATGTCATATATTTCTATATATTCATCATGAATGTTTCAAAATTTTAGATACTTTTTGCTAAAGAAAAAAAAAGAATGCTTATTAAACGTCCTCAGATTTAGCTATCTCATTTTTAAATCTTTCTGTTGATTGGAACTGTCAAATTTCATGGAACATCTTTAAATCAGTTACACCCATGATTATGGACTGGGATGAGACCAAAGCTTTACATGCTCACCTCTTCAGTAGTGCACACTCATGTCACAAATCAATGTATTACAATGTGAAACCTTGGAATTCTCCCATTCCATCACTCACCTTCCAGATGCCCACTCTGCCTTTTCTTTTAATAGGCATTAGGCCTCTCTCCTGAAAACATAAGCTTACCTTCCTTTTCATTAAATTGAGTTGCTATGAAACTCCTCATTATTAGCCAGGATCAAGGTTTTATGCACTTACCAATCGAAAGTACTGACCAGATGTTTAACTTACGGAAACTTAAACCATCTGTGCAACATCAGTAGTGGAACTACTTCAGTTTTGGCATTTAATTGGGTATTTCTTCAGTATTCCAGTTTATATTTGTGAATACTCTTTGTTAACACGATAAGTTATTCAAAGGAAAGAAAAAAAGGGTCATGGCTTTGAGGAGCTTGATTATATTTTGTTATTAGTTGTCAGAAGACTACCCATAGGCAAAAAGCCTACCAGTAGATATAGAAGAGGTCAGCAAGTTAGTACCATCATATTCATCACAAGGTTTTAGAGATGAAAGGGTAAATCTGATTTTGCATGGAGCTAAAACAGTTACAGAGCCACAAAAGAGTTCTTTTAAATTTGGCATTATGCCATTAATTCGGCATACGTTAACTAGGAACTTTATTCAGCCATCACAGTGTTATGTGACCAACTGGAACATCTCACTCTTCGGTTATCCTTTCAGATCTAATGTCTTCAAACTGCTTAGTCACAAATATATCTTCAGAAATACCAACTGAATCATTGTAAACTTTTCAACAAAAAGATACAGGTAAAATTGTTTTTATTGAAAAAATTAGAAATTATTAACAAGATTTTTACTATTAAATTTTAGTTAAAATGGAAATTCACAAAAGAAAAACTACTTTTGTACCTGTTCTGTTTTAGAATTATTTTTAGTTCTTTGCGGATTTGATTTTTATAAACTAGATTTTTTAATTTAAACAGTTTTGCTGAAATACAAGATAATATAAGCATAAATGTAAGTATTAAAAAATTAAAAGTTTCTTTATTTTCTTATTAAAAACAAAACTCATGGTATGCATTTCTTTCATGAGGAGGACAAGGAAAAATAATTTCTAATAATATTACAATGAAATTTCATTTTTTGGACAATTTACGATAATAAATGCTAGAAATTCTTTCAAACTGAAAATTCTTAATTTCATTTAGGTCTAAAAGATATTATTCTATTAGGTCTCTGTTTCTAAGGACACCTCAGGGTCCAACGTCTTTGCTTGAATGGAATGTCTCCATTTAACTGAAAATTTGTTCAAAATTTTTTTTTTAATCTCGAATCTAACCACAAAGGTTTCAATTGCACGGGCCTTTGTTCACTTTTCTTAAGGAAAGGGAAACTATTTCAAAGGGTACATGTTCAGTATATCAGAAATGCACCATGTAATGTCAAATAACCGTGTAGTCAAGACCAACAATACCTCATATTTTTTGTACTTGATGTAAATGATGATTATTTGAGATCTGACCCATAGCAGCTGCAAGGCCATGGACAGAATTAAATTAACACAGTGAATTGTTTGTGGCCCACATTGTCTACCAAGGTTTGATATGACTGCTTATTCTTAAGGTACAACATAAGCAGATATAGGCCAAAAATATGTCTAATTCCCTTTAAAGTTAATCACATCTCTATTTGGCATTGTCAGGCTGCTTCTACCACTGCAGCCTTACCACTGCCACTTCTGGGAATCTGATGTTGACAGGTGGAGACTCCAAATACGGGCATGTGTGACATGTTGACAGGGGGAGAAATGAAAGGATGATCAAAGATACTGCTTTACTGAAATGGGAGTGGAAACACTATCTCTCAAGTCAGAATTAGGCTCCCATATGTCAAGTGATGAAAGACCATAGAAAATGGAATCAGAATTAATGACAATTATGGCTAATTAAAATTAGTGAAAATATTTTTTTTTTCAGTCCCAGTCCTGCCTCACCAGAAATGTTTTCCTTTCTGCTAATATTTGCCTTCTGATTCCTATCAGGCAGAATTTATTATTTTTGGTTGTTTGACAAAGTTTAACCAGCAGACAGAAGTTAAACATTATAAAGATCTTCAGACAGGCAACATCTGAAATCTCTTCAGGTTATTTCTGAATTGTCTTCTGGCATAAACAACAACAATAAATAAATTAAATGGTCCTCCAGCTGGCTCCCAGAAACTGAATTGCCACCTGCAGATACTAGAAATGTCTTCCAGAGTGCTAATCCAGTGCACCATCACCGTGAGGGCACACCAGTGGGATTAGCGCTGACATAGAAAGGGGCTATAGGCCATCAGTGATGCTATTTTCACTTCAAGAAAAACTTCAGGAGGGCTGAAGGGCCAAGGAAAAAGGAAAATATAAATTCCATGTGTAAGAAAAGCTTACTTTATGAGAGCCCATGGGACTGTATTAGGCCAGCAGACAATTTAATATTTCTCGGGTGATTTTCTTTTGCCTGACCTTCCATTCCTACAGGTGTCTCACTGGCCTGAGCACTCATCCTGTCATACGCAGCAACATCAGCCTGCTCCACACACTGCACCAGATGTTCAAACAATAGATGTTATAGATATCTAATTTTCTGGCAGCCTACTCAGGTTTTTATCATTATGAACATTAAATATATAGTGGAACCCTCTCAGAGTCCTCTTTTCCATGAAAAACTTTCACTACATCAGCATTAGCAGCTTTCCTCTTGATTTGTGTCTTAACCATGAGAAAAAACATCACAGATGCGAGCTGCATTGTACTAAGAACATATGCATGCTTTTAAATCACTTTTATCTTACTTTTTGCTAATGTAATCCTGAAATGTAAAATATGTTCTTTTTGCATTCACTATTATAGGCAGAACAGATGGTGAAAGGCTTAGATTAAAGTAATACAGCATGTCCATTAAAATAACCCCCACTGCTGGTGACTCTTCACCAGATCAGGAGTTATGTTTACTATAAAAAGAGAGGTTTGCTTTGCTTTTGAATACACTGGAAGTTGCCAAAGCTTTAGGCTACAGGAAGAAATGAAAAAAGAAACTAAAAAAAAAACAAAAAAAAAGAGGCTGACTAGAATTCAGCCTGATTCTATTATCTTTACCCCATTGGGTGATATGCCCAAATAGAGGCGGATTGCAAAATTAATCCAGGTTATGTTTAAAGGAGCTATAAAATCAATTTACCACCAAAATCAGGTGTTTCAATATACAGCTACTAGAGAAGGCTCTTACTTCCAAAAATGCATGCCGTAGCATGCATCAAAGCCTCCATCCAGCAGCTCTTGGGTACATCCTTACTTGTATATGTGCATTCTTTTTACTTATATATAATCTTTATCCAAGAACTAAGATGAGTTATGAAGCTATAAATGTTTATCCAGATCTGACCATAAAACATATCCATTAGAGGCAGACAGACAATTTTAAAAATTTTCTTTAAACAATCATTATTAATGGGAGATTAAACTCCAAAGCAGTTGTTCAGATGATCACAATTAAAATATTTTTTCAATCTTGTTGTTATTTCCTGTGTACAGAATAAATGAGGTCCAGGGCTAGCTTTTGGGAATACAAAATAAACGAGGTCCAGGACATGATTTTAGGAGCCCCTCACAAAGATTATTATTATGGGGGAATCCTACAGGCGTCTTTTAACCAACTCACATTTTCCTTTTTCTGCAAATCTTCACCTCTCCTCTTTTTTCACCTCCTCCTTCAGCTCTCCACCTCTCTTGTAGGACAGGACTAGAAGAGCACTGTCCAAAGTGTCTGTGCAAATCCTACAGCTGTGTCGTGAATTTTGAGTTGCTCTCCTCTCTGCTTGCCCTTCCTGCCTAGGGCTGGTTTCGCAGAATCCACTATACTAACATCAGTCAGTGTTAATCAGATGCTGACCAATGCCTCCAATTTCATGAACTCAGTTTTTGCTTAAAGAGTCTACAAGAGCCATATTATACCATGCCCACTTTTGCATAAAAGTTGAGGAAAAACACATTAACACTGTCTAGGTGACCAAAACATCCACCTTTTGCCCTAGTAGTAAACATTCAGCTGAAATGTATTAACTTGGTTTTCATACAGTTCACACCTCGTGTAGCTTTCCTAGGGGTGCACAGCTGGCAAGGGAGAGGATTCTCAGTCATCACCCAATAAAGCGTATGATTTCCTTTTGTCTTCAAGAGTGAAGCAAAGTAAATGGTTAGCAGAAAAGAAAAAAAAAGGAAAAAAAAGGAAAGTATGTGCATTTAACATCTAAGTGCCCTTAAATTTATGAAATAGTTTTCCCACTGCCATTATTTTACTAATAAACTTCCAGCTTCCTTCCTCCACCAAAACTCAGGCTCCTGTGTAAGCCAAAACGCATGGCCTCACTTTTCAGCCATGGCTTTTGAGTCACACTCTAATTCTCTGCATCTGACTGGCAAATTACATGGGCTGGAGACTGAGGGACACAGGCCATACCACCTGCTGCATGTTCTTCACAACAGCTTTTCTTAGTCTTTCAACAGTTTATTCAGTGGTGGAGAAGGATGAGAGGGCTGCAAAGCCAAGCTGCCAGCGTTGCTCGTGGTGAAGTGCTACAATGAACGGTATGACCATTTTTCAAGATACTGGCAACCAGCACGGCTGCTTCTTTTTGAATGACGAAATCTGTGACTTTACTACCAGGCAGCTCGTAATGAGGATGCAAAACGAAACTGGAGGCTAAATATCCTGAGCTTTCAGACAACAATCCCTGATAAACCAACAGTCTCAACACTGTGCTGCTAGCTCAGAGTTTTTCTGGTGGCAGAGAGAATAAGGAGGTACTGATGAATGTCACACTTTCAGAAAGCAGATTGAAGTGGGAGGATAACAGGTCTTCAGCTGGGATTGTCCTGCTAGCAAATGAGGACTTCTGAAAGAACTGTGTAAGGGGAGATGAAGAGTAATTTCAGTAAATCAAAGACTGTCATCTTAAAAATCTAATTTAGAATTAATTGTAGGTAACTTTCCCAATTCTTTGAAACAGTTTTATTACAATTATTTGGGGTAACGCATTCAAGAAAAAGGCTCTTCTTTAACAACCCACAGAAATGTGTATGAACAAATGATTAAACAGCAAGAGCCATAACAACCTCTGGAAAAATTAGATTCTTAAAATTAAGAATCTGAGTTCATATCTAGGTGCTCAGTCAAATAGTCCCTGTGCCAAAAGCAGATGTTATTTAACTGAAATTCTTACCCTTGCGATTTTTGAGGGGAAAACGAAAGAAAACAAGGAAGTGATGTAGACACTTGGGCTCACATTGTACCCTCTTAGAGGTCAGTTTAGAAAACATTGTGCCTGCAGAGAAACTGTAGGCATCAAGGTCATTATCAGCTACACATTGACCTGGACTCTTTAAAAACACGTAGCTCTTCAATGGTACATCATGAATGCATGCATTTATATCCACTGTGTGGTGGCATAAGGGCCACCATTACTAAATAACGATGCAATGACTTGCATCGTTATTTAGTAAACATAACAGTTATTTCGACAAACAGATTTATTTGAGCTAAAGAACTGACAACGTAAGTACGCAAGTGCTGCGGCATTGTCTGCAGAAACGTGTTTGGTAAGCTCCAGTTCAGAGACCAAATCGAGTCTGGTCCATTCTCCAAGCAGAGACATGTTCCTTACGCATTAGGCCTGAAAATGAAATCTGGGAAATTAAAGTCTACTGGCCAATGGCCGCCTCCTAGTGCTTTCTCCTTTCAGAGCTTTGTACATAGAAAAGCTTTCTTGTTCCAGTTCAGCAAGTTAGCCTGTTGCTTTCCCTCCTCAAAACTCAGTCCTCCCGACTAAGATTTCAGTATTAAACTGCTGTCAAACATCTGGCAGCTCTCTAGATATGTTGGAATTATTAAAGAGTGAGCAAGAAAAAGCAAGCTTTGTCAAATGGCAAAACTCACAATCCTCTCAAACCAAGTATTTCAAAACCAACATTTTCACTTGTCCTTCTGTCCGCTCCTCATTAACTCTGAGCCCTGTGCTGTTATTGTTGTTGATGATGATTTATTATGCATGCTGAAACATAAATGTTTCCAGCTTTTTAGGAACAGTTTAAAGAAACATATTCCTGTCTCAAGATCCTATAACTTGTCGCCCCTTATTCCCTTTGAGTAACATGTTCTTTGGCCCATTCTAATTACTTGGGTAAAATGGCAGTCAAAATCAAGATATTCAAAAAGGTTTAATTTTGTTTTTCAAAAACAACTACCTGTGGGTATGGTGAGGTCCTTGATTTTGACTTTGTGCTCGAGAGGCGAGATTTGCTTCCCTTTCTATTATCCGTTATGGTCGGAGTTGAATTTGCGTATGAGAATGCCGGCTTGGTAGCAGTGACCTGATCCAAGGAGAGCTGTAGTCCTTTATATTCAGTATCCCTATACAAAAGGCAAAAGTGAAAAACAAACTCACTTCATATCTTAATGGGAAACATTCTTGCCTTCTTAGTGGGGGGTGGAAGAGAAAGATATTTTTAAGGGAAAAGAATAAAACCATCCAGGGCAAGCCAGTATATCCCCCTAATACATTTAAGTAGTATAGCTTACTAAACAATAGCACTATTTTTATACTGAAAATATGATTGCTTTTTGCATCCAGCTGTTATCATCCTGATCTACTTTCTTCAGCAATAAAAAACAATGGGATGGAAATTTCTGAGATTTGTATTATAGTTCTGCATTGGTCACGTAGCTAAACAGTAAATAGGATACATTTTCCTCAAAACTCTTTTAACTGTACAACTACAAACTTACCACGTATGTGTATATGTGTGTGTGTTCATGCATGCATGGAGATGCACAGAACAGCATACATAGATGACTAAATAAATTGAACAAGTCATTTTTTTAAATGGAAAACAATCTTTAAGGTTATATTTTTCATTTTTTACAAGTTTTCAGGCAATTGGCACAATTTTTTTAATTTTTCTTCTTCTATGAGTTTCTTATACTGAAAAACTTTACCAGTCAGAGAAAACAACTAAACAAATACAAATCTTGGGTTTTACATGGTCTGTCCCCCAGTCACAAAATACTAGAGGTTTTCTATGGGGAGCTAGATATAACAACAGTTTGAGAAGTTCAGTGTTAGTTTCTTCAAACTTTCTAATGAATACATAAAAGTAAGGAAAGCTGGCATTATTCACAACGTCTTACTAAGCATAACGAGGGCATACGCGTTGGTCTGCACCCCTCTCCACACATCTGCATGTCTGCTGATACCTGGGGGAGTAAGAAATGAGCTCTCCAGCTTTCATGTAGTCATACGGAACTTATTCGGACAATGATTTATTAAAAGAGAGCAAAGCAAGAGTTTCTTCCTGACCTACCTACCTGGAGGAAAAGAGGAAGGATTCATGGCTTTTCTCTTCCTTTGTGTTAATCGGCAGAGAATAGGAGAGCAAGGGAAGAATAATTCTTCTCTTATGCATTCAAGGAGGCAACATATTCATTCACACATTACCCCATACTCCATCTAAACCTAAAGACTCATCCTTAATGAATTATATTAATAATAAATTGTTCACCCAGCTTTAGCAACAATATCTTGCTCTATAATCATACATACATTGATGTAAGCCATGACAGTCTAACAGTTTTTAGAAATGAACTGCACCACAACCTGAGCATATCACAGCTCAGTATACTGAAATGCTTCCAGATAAAAGTCAGGGACAGAAAGATAAACTTGATAAATCATTGAAATAAATGAAATAGGATGAATCTTTGAACAGCCACAGATAAATCTGCAGAACAGACAAATCAATTCATGACAGTTCTACACTAATTTTTTTTTTTTGCACCTGATAAACAACAAACTTGTTGAAGAAGTTTAGTTTTTTTTGGCAATGCAGGCAATGTATATCTATCTGTGTATATATAACACATGAAAACGAATCACTGACAATAGAACTGTGTTGATTACAATATTTCCAGTCCGTAGCAGACAGAGATTGGCCAAGTATAATTAATGTTTTGTAATGTGAAATTACTTCTTAATGAGGTCGTTTCTTCAAATTTTTACTTTAGTAGAGATAGGCCTCTGCTATAATATTTGCATTTCAAATATCCTGCCTGCAGTGAAAGCATCTGAATATAGGGATTTGCTTTGGCCTATTTGACAGGTAAGACTCATCCACATATTTTGAAACCATTAATCTTTCTGCGGTTACCCTCAGAGTTTCCATCCAGATACCCTGACTTGATATGCAAAGCATCTGTCTCCATAATTGAGTTCTATCAAATTATCTTTATGTTATACAAAACAACAGAAAGAAACTATGTCAATTAATGTTCATATTTAACTGCTACAGCAGCATGAGATACTATCAATAGTCCTGAAAAAACTATCAGTCTCATCCTGATATACACATTCACCCTGATTATTTGATTATAAGAAAAAGAAGAGTGCTGTGGTCTTAGTGTCATATACAGAAAGTGTTGCCTCCGGAAACGAAAACTAATCAAAACTAAGTAGATAAGTTGTTCACAGCCTTAGGGATATGAGGAGGTTCTGTTTCGGTTTTGAACCTACCAACATTTTTACCTCCCTTTTTGCTGGAGAACCCAGATCTCTGCACTCCTGCCATTACCTCCCCATCTCTGGTGTATGTCACTCTGTAACAACCTGCTGCTTTCTCGTGTCAGTGGAATAGTTTTAAAAAATTGGACAAAAGACCGCTCCAGTATTCAGACCACAGACTGTCACTCCAACGCTACTTGCCTGCTGTTACGATCTGTGCAAGGGCCAAGCATTCAAATCATAGAGACTACGTTGTACAACACTTCTAAGTCATGGGAGTCTAAAAAAAAAACAAACAGGCAAACGAGGCTGCCCAAAACCTTCCATGCCATTATGTGTTACTTTTCTAATCCTTGGTATCGCTGTGGTGAGAAGTCTTCCTGCCCCCCCCCTCGAGAACACCACACATTAAACACCACAAGATGGTATTTGCAGACAATTGCTTAGACAGTAACATCATTAACAAAGGATAAGAAGAATACTATCTGAAGTTCTTGCTGCTGAATGCAAAGCTTCCCCTTAGGAAAAGAATACATCTGCACTCTCCTTGAAGATGAAACACCTTGGATGTTTTTGTGTCACTGAAGTATGATTCAGTACCATCTCAACCCTATCCTAGCACAGCTATCCTTCAGAAGAACAAAGACAGACACCAGAACACCAATAGTAACAGGCCAAGATAAATACCAGAAGTTTTTTAAATAAAACAAAAGCAAAGAAAACATGGAGGAAGGGTCCTGTGGTCTCAATGTCAGATGCAGACGACGTTCCACCAAGAAATTAAAACATTTGAGTATATCCATACGCACCTTGAGGCAAAGGACTGGAGGAACCAGAGCTCCTAGTGGTACACAAACTACAGATGGAAATTCTGACAACTTCCTGGAGGAATTTATAAAACTTCCGCCAACCATGGAACTGTAATCTCCAGATTCCTGTTCTCAGACACCTGAATCCTGTGTTACACAGCCCCAGCAACACAGTAGTACTGCATCTTGTGTTCTACACGTACTTCAAAGAAAGGTGGTGGATACAAGCCTCTTCCTCCAAGGTCCTCACCTTCAGGATCCCACAGGGATCCATACAATCTACATCTATCTACATGAGACTGCTGAGAGAGAGAGTGATATGGCATGTGTTCAATTGCTAACAGTATGTTGCTGACAATCTACTATTTATCTCATTTTCTGATGCAACTATCATCACTATAAAACATCAGAATAACTACAGGAAATTAGCTCTTAAATGAAAAACAGATGGATCAAACTGAATCCAGACAAGACCAAAGTGATGCTTCTTTGCAAAGGGAAACACATTGAAGACCTCCACCTTTTCATGATGGGAAACAGCCATTCTTTCCACAGTTGGGTGGAAATTCTAGGTCCTCTGACTCCTCAAAAAAAACTTGGATGCATATGCTTTTGGTAGCATATGCTTCCAAAAATGTATTATTTCTCCTCTATCTTGTCCCTCCCCCCATATGAGAATCTGGCCAGTATGGTCAATGTATCAGGCACCTACAGACTGGATTACCGCACTTCACTGTAAGTGAAAAGAAATCAGAAGACAAAGCGTAAAATCCTCTTGCTACAATATGCTGCTTCCCATTTTCTTCTCAGATCTAACTCCCAGAAGCATTTCCACTCTGTGCCATGTCTCTGGCTCTTCCAATCCCCATTATAAAGCTTGAGCCTAATTTTGAAAGTGCTTATTCGTGTACTAGAGGTAGCATCATGAAAAACTAAGGATCGATGGCTGTACCAACTACACTTCTCTGCAACAAAGCATCTGAAATTTGAGTACAAAGCATTCTTTACTAAAGGAATCTAGGTATAGCAAGCTGCATAATGAAGAAGGACAAGGCTGAAGCAGAAAAGCATTTGGAAGAGGAAGCCAATCTGTTCATACATGACTTGGGTGCCAGCCAGATCTGCAACAATTGTGTGGAGTTCTCACAATTCAGCTTTAGAAGACATTTTCTGCCTACTACCATTACCAAAATGTACCATATGAAACATGGTGGCAACAGTCTGTCTAATGAAAATTTGAGGAAGAGATAATGACTCATTAGCAGATAGACCCATAAAAGAACAGTCAGGGAGCAGAGCATCACAAAGCCTGAATTCTCGGCAAACGGTAGAGCTTGCACAAATATGGCAACGGAGCGTGTGGATAGAGCTCACCACAAAACTGAAAAAAATTAGAGGTTTTTTATATGGCCTTATGAAGGAAGAAAGATGAGGAAAGGTTGAGTCAGCATTGCTAGAAATAATGTTGGGAAGACTGGAATTAGTGACAGAGGCCCAGTGAGCACAGTATGGCCCAAGACAAACTAAAACTGTGCAGACAAACCAGGCTTTTTTATAGTTGTGTTTCTTCAAGTAATAGGGTGAGGTTTGGGACTACTTTAACCAAAATCTAAAGTGAGACTAGACATGAACATTAGGGAGCTAAAGGCACAAATAATTTTGAAGATATTAAGATTCCCTACTTAAAGACAGTGTTGGCTATGGAACAGAGAAGAACTTAAGCCCTGAAAAATGCTTTCAAACAGAAAGAGCAGCTCAACAGGATGTATCCAGAGGAAGGAGTAAAATAATGACATCCATTAATGAAGAATAAATATCCAGATTCAACCAAAAGAACTTAAGGACAATCAGACTCAAGAATAGAGATCTTTTCTACCTACAGACATAAGCAACATAACCTCCAAAACAAGAAGAAAACCTTTAAAAAAAAAATAATGGAAAATTCTGCAAAAGCCATAAGAAAGACCATCTCTTTATGTTAATACCACACATGCCAGAAAGGAAGAATAAGCTATAAATGCAGTGACTGAGAATACACAGATAACCAACAACAAAGCAGATATTTACAATGTATTTAATTCCATCAAAAGACACTATATTTAGACACCTTAAAGAAGATTCACAGAAATCCATTTTTCATACATGGAGTTTCAGCATTTGATTAGAAATGCATTTCAGTTAATTCTCTCCAGCAACAATCAGAATATCAGTATACAACTTGAAACAGATCTTACTCTTATTCTTAGGTATCTTTCAATTGATAGTCTGAACAATATGCAATGATCATACTGTCACTGGAAATCACAGCAAATAAGGAATAAAAAGGCATCATGTGACCATCTAAACCTGACAAACACTGGATAACTTACACCCATGTCATTCCTCACATATATTAAAGTAATTAATGAAGTAAAAGCTGAAAGAAAAAACATTAGATGATCTTAAATCAGCAGGTTCCTACATCATGGATACAGTCATTCACACAACTGAAGCAAAGTGGAAAGCATTGTTCATGCAAAAGAAAACGAGGTGTAATTTTAATTGGTTGCACTATTATTTCTATTGAACACATATGTTCATCATTTCCTCTAGTTTTACATGAAAAATCTATGAAAAGGGTCATGTGCACTCTACATTTCTTCTGGTTAAAAATCAGAAAAATTATATGTCAGATATTCTGCCAGTCTAACAGAACACAGAATAGAAATTGTGAGATTAAACTAAAGGTGTTAAAGTCATTAATATTCAGTATATTTTGCTGAGTTGTTGCAATTCAGTTAAAATCAGCCATGAAGGTGGTAAAAGTCTGGCAGTTCCTCATGCATGTCTGACCACAGTACTGTAATATATCATTCTTCTACTTTCAAACAATGCCTGCAACTTTTAACATTTCCACACGCCAGAGCTCATGCAATGCTAGCAGAGCGCCGTTCAGCAGATGAGTGAAAAGAGAACAGATTCTGGCTGTTTGTCATCTTCATGGCTTTCTAAATCAGCAGATGGTACAACAAAACAGACAATTTCCTCATCTGCTGTGTCCTCTGTTCATGTACAATGTGTCTCAGAAATGTTTACAAAGGACTCAGTCTGCTCACAAGACTTGTCAGGGGGAGCGTATGCAACCCCTTTAGCATCTTCCACAACCAGTCAAAATAAGGAGGTTTCGCTTAGCTCATACAGAAAGCCAAATTTCAGGACAAAGTGGGAAAAAAAGCTGTTGAACCTCACTGCTTGTTATGAAACTACACTGACATTCAGTTGTGTGACCTCAGATATACTCCCTGCCTCAGTTTTTCCACCATGTTATAGTAACCCTCCTTTCTAAAGCGTCTCAAGTGAAAAGACCCATATAGGCCTGACCTACTACTCACCAAAGTAATTGAAAAGACCCTCCAGAAATCTTTCAAGTGGTTTTGTATAGAATCATGGAGTTGTCTAGGTTGGAAGGGACCTTTAAGATCACCTAGTCCAACCATCAGCCTAACAGTGCCAACATTGGCACTAAACCATGTCCCTCAGCACCACATCTACCCGTCTTTTAAATACCTCCAGGGATGGTGACTCAACCGCTTCCCTGGGCAGCCTGTTCCAACACTTGACAACCGTTTCTGTGAAGAACTTTTTCCTGATATCCAATCTAAACCTCCCCTACCATAACTTGAGGCTATTTCCTCTTGTCCTATTGCTTGTTACTTGGGAGAAGAGATCTACCCCCACCTCTCTACAACCTGTTTATCATTAGTACACTTAATGGTTAAGCAATGCGTCTACTTGGAAACGTATCAGATCTGTATATTGGATCCCTTCATTAAGTTCCAGGCACCCATTTATCTCCATAAATAGCATAAGCAACGGTAGCTGTTTACATCTTGTTGAGTCAAAGTTTACAGCTTCTCCAGCCATGAGATTCACATACATGATATCATGTTTCTGTATTTGCCTTTAAAGACAGAGCAATCGAAACCAGGAAGTTTAATTAAACGATTTGATACATTCAGGAAAATCGAAGCAGAAATTTTCCTATACGGAACATCTGACACAAATGTCTGAGGATATCCTCTAGACAACTAGCGTCGGAGAAATTTTACATATTCCCTGACTGGTTTCTCATCTCGGAATGCAATCATTTAACTGTCAGTTGGAGTTAAATATAACATCCTGGCCTCTAGATAATCATGGTGTGGCAGAGTCTTCAGCAGTCTGAAGGTAGTTTGTCATTCCCAACCACATGTCTAGCCATCTCTGGCTCCAAAAAGAGCCCTTTGTACAACGTATTTGCCTTTATTTACTAGATTGGCTAGATGAAATTATGCACCAGGGATTTATTATTGTTTGTGAATAAAATGCCTAAGACACCCTAGGCTAATTATATATAAATATAATTACAATTTTTAGTCAGAGATAGCACTGAAAAAAATGCTTTAAAAAAATAAAATATGATGACCTGAATTTAATTCTGTAACATTTATTTATACTGGGAGTGCTTTATTTCAAATGTGAGGTGCCTAGGAGCACAACTGGCTAAAAGTCATGTTCAATGTATGCTTGACAAGTTAAATGGAAAAATATATTTGACACGAGTTTATAAATGTTTGCATATTTAGAATCTGCTTGATAATGAGAAATTTGGATTAGAGGGACATAGCCTGCAATGCTTTTTTTTCCGTCTGGCCACCAAATAGTTAAGAATACTTTATCTGAAGGTACATCAAACCTTGCAGAGCTCCATGACTCCCATCCATACTGTCAGTCTTTATTAAATTATTGTGGTGACTTCTTTATAATCATTTGGGGTTTTCCGTTACTTTAAATTCACCTGCACATCCAAAATAACATTTCTGAATAAATAAAAGGCCTGTTAAATGAGACTTTAAAAAGTTGAATTTTTTTCTTCCAACTACTCCCCTCCAATGACTACATAAAAACCAATGCCTCCTCAGTGTATTGGCAAGTGCATGTACGCAGTACCCCTTTAGGAATTAGTGCCAAATAAACATAAGTTCTCACATATCCCTGTAAGACGTTTTCCATTTTGCAGAAAGCCAGACTGACAACAGTGCAACAGACTGCTGTTATGCAGGGTATATTTTCCCGTCTCAGACTTCTTAACATTTTTGTGTTAAAAAATGTACCCTGAATGCTACTGACATCTTTAAGACACCGATCTAGTAGCCACATGATCTAGATTCAATTCTCAACCCTCCCACAGACTATTGGTGTCACACTGGACAAATCATGTATCACGGGATTTTAGCAAGCACTTGGCATTTACCTGAGCTTACCCTCAAGACAGCCAATGGGACTTTTCGTTTTGATAGTGTCAAATTTAGCCCAGCACTGGTCACTTCTGAGAGTACCTACCTTAACTTTGTAGAATACAAGCCCTAGAAGGGAAGATAACGGTATGTTCTTGTAGGAAACACTTCTTTTGCAAAATTTCTTTGTCTGTCCTTCCTATTAAAGTCAAGCTTTTTGTTGGAAGGAACAATCTCCCGCTATCGATGCACGATAGCTAATGTTACTGAGCTAACTCTCAGCTGCAGCCCCTGGCTGGACGTCTACCACAGACAACAAAAAATACATTTCCCGAGACCAGTACTCATGTCACTACAGATGCAAAACATGTTTTTATTGTTTCAGAATCTCCATGTATTCAACACAAATGTTTTTAACTACGTCCTATACCATTTATCCTTGATTAAACCTCTTCTAGATAGTTAATCATTAATGATTTCTTTACAGTTGCTGTGCAAACAGTTCATTCATGCCTATGACATATCAAATTTCACAGACATGTTCTTTAATTGGATTCATTTATTTCTAATCTACTTAAGCCCTCACTACTGTAATGCTTGACTAAATATACATTAAACTCACTTATTTAAACTGCTAAAATAAATTTGAGACGTGTTCTATGAATAAAAATACTTGATTGAATACATGTAATACCATTGTTATTGTGTACCTAACTGAGCAGAAATTACTAGAAATAGCACATTAAATAGCTGTATGATATGCTTGGACAAAAGGATTTGAGAGGATGCTGATGATTTTTTGACAGAGATTATAAATTAACAGGTTTCTAAATCCTAAGGATTGCTATAGCATATAAAGGTATGTAATAAGGAGAACCAACAGGAGCTCCTAATGATTTTCATGAAGGATGTTGGGTGTTTTCATTTTAATATCCCAGCACTTTTTTAGAGATAAAAACCTCATACCAGCGCTGTCCCATTATGGCAAGGAAAGGGGATATAACAGCCAAAATACTTTCAAGATTTGACTATTTTATGTTTTGTAAGTAACAGTAACTGAAAAGTTGGCACAAAATTGGATAAAAGTCCTGTTTCTGGGTGTTTAGAAGCCACAAAGACAATTATGTAGCTATGGACTCCAAGTTATTAGGAGCAAGTACAGCACTCTCCTCTATGGGACTTAAGGGTGGTCTTTAAAACCTAGTTTCAGATTTTTCTTTCTAAAAGAGGTAGCCTTAAACTCCATTTTGGTGAGTAATCTTCTAATTTCTGTTTCACTACTTACACTGAGAAGTTTCACAAAAGAAAGATGCAGAGAGGTCACTGATAAAACAGACTGCCCTGTGTGTAAGAAAATGCACATCATTGCATAATTACGCAGTAAATGATTATAAAAATGAAGATTATACCTCATACCGTACACAAACCTCTCATGCACTGACAGCTCAGATATTGTACACTCTGACCATCCCATCTGAAAACCTGAAAAAGCTCAGAGGGGGACAGCAAGGAAGGTGGGCTTGGAACAGCCTCTCTATAAGGAACAATTAAGGAGACTCCTTAGGCTGAAAGAGAGACAAGTGAGAGAAGAAAATAAGATCTGTAGATTATGAGCAACATAGAGAAAATGAGTAGGAAGCAGTTTTTCCCTTTTTCTTCTAATGCAAGAAGTGTGGAGTATGAAAGGAATGAAAAGGTGGCACTTTCACAACAAAAGGAGCCCTTTCTTACCACATTTACTTAAGCTTGGCAAAAGCTCACACGGTTTCAAAAGGTAAACAAATTTGTGGAGAAAAAAAAAACACAAAACTGACAACTAGTACACTCAAAGATCACACCTCTTTCTAGGAAGACATTCGGACTTCTTGAAGACTGGGAGAAAGTGCTGGGGAAGCATTACTGCATGCTTGTCCTATTTTTAAACTCTTCCCAAAGTATTTGCCGTGGTCACTACCAGTATTTGTCTGATCCTGTATAGCTGTTCTTATGTTACACTCTGTACCACAGTAGTTAAGCAATTTCATACTTCAGTTCCTTTGAAACTGTGCAGTGAAGAGTGGTTCTGACAATTTGCTGTTATTACTGTAAAAGTTAATTTATTAATATTTCAGATTTTATCAACTCCTCTATGTTCCCCATCATTAAAGCTTTTGTTGTGACAACTTTCCTAGGATCCTAAGGTGAACACTTAGTAAAAATTAGTTTCTCTGTGATGACTTCCTGGATAAGCTTCTGTGATCTGCGCGAAGTTTATTTGAGAAAAACAATGTGCCTGAAAAATGGTTTACTGATCATTTTGTTTGTTCCTCCTTGGGAAATTTCCTACCTGCATGCCTCATAACATACTTGTCCATCATTCCAGCCTGCTTTTTCTGATCAGCTGTGCCCATAGTGAAGAGAAATGTTGAGTCCAAAAGGATTCACAAACTCCATGTGGTGAGGAGGTCCCATTTACAGTGGATCACCTTCTCTTTCATCGGATTACTCCTTTCTTGTCATAAGACTTTCACCTTCCTCAGAAGCAGCAAGATTTTTCTACAATGAAAGTCTTTCCAATTCACTTGTCCAGAGTGCCTTAGTTTTGGCCAAGAGGCAGCCCACAAAGCAAGCATGATAAGATACCTGAATGCTTTTCAACTGAACCTTGCTTTGCATAAATTTTAGAGGAGGTAAGGGGAGGAAGACAGGCAAGGACTTGCATGTGGGCTTTGGCATCTGGGGAGAATGCCTTTGGGGTTTTTTTTACAAATTAATCTACCTGTTTTCTCATTTCATTATTTGTACCTGAGTTAGACTGCTATAGTGGTTTAACCCTAGCTGGCAGCTAGAACCATGCAGATGCTCACTCGCTCCTCCCATTTGAGATGGGGGAGAGAATCAGAAGAGTAAAAGTGAAGAAAATCTTCTGAGCTGAGACAAAGACAGTCTAATAGGTAGAGCAAAAGCCGCGTGCACAAGCAAAGCAAAACAAGAAATTTGTTCACTGCTTCCCATCGACAGGCAGCTGTTCAGCCATCTCCAGGAAAGCAGGGCTCCATTACGCATGACGATTACTTGGGAAGACAAACACCATCGCTCCAAATGTTCCCCCTTCCTTCTTCTTCCCCCAGATTTATATACTGAGCATGACATTATACGGTATGGAATAGCCCTTTGGTCAGTTGGAGCCAGCTCTCCCAGCTTGTCCCCTCCCAACTTCTTGTGACCACCAAGCCTGTTCACTGCCAGGGAGGTGTGAGGAGCAGAAAATGGCTTGAGAGTTTAACAACAACCAAAAAATTAACGCACTATCAATAGTATTTCTCATCCCAAATCCAAAACATAGCACTACACAAACTGCTAGCAAGAAAGTTAACTCCATCCCAGACGAAACCATGACAACTGCCTTTTAACTGCTTCCCACCCACAGCCAAACCTCTACTGTGGCCAAATCCCACTCACATTACTTGCCGCTTGGGTCTAAGGCTCTGTTCATATCGGACTCAGGCTTGGTCATCTAGATTTGGTAGATGTACTAGTGGTTACGTTGATAAAAGAGGGGACAAATTGCAAGAAAAGCCAAAAAGGCTGTAAGCTAACACATAATACTCCATTTTATTTGATACTTTCCTGGTAATCACTGATTCTATCACCTCAATGTATACATTTATACACAGTTATGCTTGTTAAGTGGGCCCATTAAATGTTAAAATTGATAAAAGATACCTAGACCCTCTGGGCCACAGAGTAAGTTAAACTACCGTACATTGCACAACTATGTCTGATCCCATGCCTTCTATCAACTTTAGAAAAAAGACCTTTTTAATGGTAGTTGATGCTTTTTGACAATACTCCTAACAACTCATCATCAACGTACACAGTTCCAGAAATGCACGCCCATGTTAAAATCCAGCTTATGAAACTGAAGTATAAGTCTCCAGTGTGTTGAATGGTTATAAGTAGTGAAATAGGCATATCTAAAATTTCTCAACAAATAAACTAAAATCTTTTAATAAAACACAATAACATCTAGCTACAATCTTCTTTAGAAATTGAAATCTATCATCTGACTAGTACCTTTGCGCTCTTGGTCCTTGCTTTGGCTTGGACAGGCAGGGGCCGTAGCTGGCTTCAGCCACTCTGCTGTTACTGCTTCACGTGTACATTTATCAACGGTTTCTGGACAGAAGTGTCTCTGACCAGGCCACTGTATGTTCCCATAAAAATGTCCACAGCATACATGCAGATTGACTCCACTGCCATCCTACAACTGTCCTTGGACCAACATTACAACTAACCTGCAGCTGGACTAAATGTACATTTGATTTGGGTTTGTACCACTCCAATATATCATAAAGGATGAGATTTACCCTACTTGTGGTCGCCACTTCTGTAGCACATATGCTGCAACTGCGGAGTATCACACCTGTGCAAATGCTGCTGTGCACCTTCTCTCCTGTTGCTTTCTTGAACTCGCTAGATATCCTCACGGAAGCCCTAGTTGCATATTCCCATGTTAAGTTACACAGTTGTAGTCACACAGATATGCAGTTTTCTTTGGACCGAAGCCACATCCCCACCCCTGTTGCTGGTTTTCACAGACTAGAAAGCACTAAGGAGGCTGATCATCTTTCAGAAGATGACACTTTTTCTTTAACTCTCCTACTCACAGTTTAAAATCAATAGGATTATTTTGGGGAACACTGTTCAGCAGTTTGCCTGCAAATGGGAGGATGCTATCAAGCTATTTATCCCTAAACCTAGCTTTTATTTGAGCAAGTACTCTACTGGGATACGCCTCATGAAGCAGTCATTAAAGATTATTATTTTGTTCTGCGTACAAAACAGTCTTTGGAAACGGCAAGAGAAAAATAGCATGCAATGCCTTTGGGTGGATTTCAGTTAACCAGGGCCTAAGTCAGAGGGAGAGAGTTTTCTATAGCAACAGCCCAGGCTATCAGCTGCCAAACATAGCACAGAGATGGTCGGAAGCCACAGGCTACTTGGAAACAGGCTGCCTTCAGGGCAGACTGTGCACGTTCCCTTCCTAACCAACAGCACAGATGTAAGAACATTGAATACTGGATGGGTTTAAAGGTCTTCACTCCAGGTCATGTCAAAATATCCACACAATGCTAGGGATATAGCCAAACTTTAGTTAGGCAGGCATTTGAGTTTCCATGGCTGCACTGAAACTTCAGCAGATAATAGCTGTTATTTTCAACGTTGCTGCCCCCAAGATTTATACACAGTGGTTTGTAGCTGAAAAACTACGGCTGTTCTTTATTAGGTCCCAATTCAACACAGTAACAAACGCGTCCTTCAAGCCATCTCTGCTTGGCAAAGCCAAGGAATATTCTTATTTCTAAGCATGTGCCTAAGGGTTTTTTTTTTTATTTCAAAACTGAATTCACTGGGATATAATCATGTACTGAAAGTTATGTCTAAGCA
Source organism: Ibidorhyncha struthersii (assembly GCA_013398815.1). Lineage (NCBI taxonomy): Eukaryota > Metazoa > Chordata > Aves > Charadriiformes > Charadriidae > Ibidorhyncha > Ibidorhyncha struthersii. The sequence continues at coordinate 23,059 of VZSZ01004373.1, read as the reverse complement.
CTTTTAGAGCCTGCCATGAGCTCAAGTGCTTTAGTAAATCAGGACTTTTGCGATTTAATTGCACTAAGTGGATGATAACAAAAGACAACAACAGGAATAAATCGTCTAACTGTGCTAAAGATCATGTGATTGACTCCAGACTCCAGCCATCCCAAGCCTTCAGAAGGGTCAGACGCTATATCCTTGTTCACACAGAGCGATGCCTGCCTCCATAAATAGTGTCATCAAAGTGAAAGGGGCTGCCTCTGAAGTAATCTACTGAGTACGAACATGTGTGCTGGAGCCTGGCCCACGCTGTAAAGTACAAAAGAGAGGTGAGGGAAGGAGAATTAGATTTTAAACAGATACTTGCCACTGTTGAACGGACAAAGGAGATTTATTTGTTAACACTTAATTTAGGCCATGTCGAAACGCCACATTTGTGCGTGTACGAATAAAAGCTAGCAAGAACACCATAACGTAGAGGGAAGAGCTCACTTTAGAAGCTCTTTAGTAACTTATCACACCTGCTGTATCTCATGATAATTACAGTGAAACAACATGGGAATCATGTACTGAGATGCAGCCCAGAGCAACGAAAGCAAACATGCAACAGATTAAGGAAACAGAAGCAGAGCTAGTAAATTTGTAAACCTGCTTAAGGAACACACTGTTGCTGTTATGAGAGCCAGAGCCAGTTCCGCATCCAGTTTTGTGCAGAGTATTGAGAGGGTGATAGCACGGAGGGGAATTCTTTGGTGGCAGTTCCACTGCTTGGCCTGCCTCTTCTGCACGGCCACTAACACAGTCCATAGACGAGGTATAAATGTCATGTGGTAAAACCAGCAGACGCTCTTCCAGCTGCCTTGCTTGCCTTCAGCTCTCTGAACTATCACAGAGCAGTGAACATAACCCTAAACTCCATGGCCTATGGTCTCCCTCCCCCGCCACCGTGTAGGAGGACCACTGGGGCTGATCCCCAAAAGGACCGAAGCACCCGGCTGCTGTAGTGGTGTTCACAAGCCTCATTTATGCCATTCAAAGTGCTGAAGGGCAGAGTAAGGATAAAGTGTGAACAACTTCTCTAGCAGGAACAGCTGTGCTGCAGTGTACAGTCCAATGCTTCCATATAAAGTGAAATCTGCGGCAGTTTACCTTAAACCATAAACTGTGGCATTTTAGGAGTAAGAGTCCCTGCAGCGGGCCCTGTATCTTTCATCAGTGGAGTGAGACAGACAGCTGGAGATAGTAATTGCTTCAGCCATTGCCGCTGCTCAATGTGTCTCAGCCCCAGACAATCATTTTACAAGATCTGTAACTCCCTGTTTGGGAGGAGGGAGTTTCAAGGCCTTGTGCAGCCGGCACACCGAATGGGAAAAGGATGAAGTGGAAAGCATTTGAAGTCACTTTTCTTTCTTGGAATAGAGACACTTATTTGCAATCTTGAATTTCATGCTGTGTGAGACTATCAGTATGCATGCATTTAAACTAATGGCTGGGTTTTTTTTTTTTTCCTATAGATCTGAGCTGCAATCCTTTAATCCTTACTCTAGCAAATAAAACTTTCTTCATGCGAGCAGCGACTGTAGACTCTGGCCCACAGTTTTAGTGCCTTGGCCATTACAGTCACCTGTTTTAAATACAAGCATAGAAATTTGGAGTGAATTAAACAAATGGTAGCTAAGAAAGCCCCTACATGAACAAAGAAGAACTGCAGAAACGTATTGTGGACACCTGGGAAAGCCTGTCTCCTATTTGCAAGAAATATATAAACAATATTCCAGGGAGACAAGTCTCTAATAAAAACTAATGGTGAACAAACAGAACGCTGCAGTGAGTAGTTCAAGAGGAATCCTTTTATACTTTTTTCTTTGGGGTATATGCTTTCCAAGTATTTTAATTGATTAAAACGATTCCTTATATATTTACATTGCTAATCAAACCATGTGAATGATGGTAGGCTTTCCAGTCTTAGGAAAAGTACATTGTAGATTCAACATATTAAGTGCGACCCAGTTCCACGCACAATTATGTAAGTGGCAAACTTCCCATTAATACAGAGAAATATAAAGGAAAGCCAGCAGGTCAAATGTGGTTCTACTGTTTACAACTACTTAAGAAAAAAATACATTATCCAATTAAAGTCACAAAGCCTTATCTCAAGTATAAAAGTTAGATGGCTAAGCTTACTCATACAACTAGTTCCACTAATGACATGAGCAAGGGTGTGCAGAATTTCTTCTGCAAGTAAGAACTTTCCCAGTGTATCCACTATCCTACACATTCCATCACACACTGGAGAGATACGAGAGAACATATATCCACCTTTGACTGAGAAGAGGACTCTGTGGCCAATTCCAAATCTGGCAGTTCCAGATTGGAGAGAAATACTTCAGAAAGGTGGGCCCATAGGTATGGAAATATAGTTTGTGGATTTTCCCACGACTAGGAAGAGAAGGAGGTGAGACCTGATGGCCCAGAGACAGGCCAAAAAAAAAGAGGATGTTTATGAAAAGCTATAGAAATATTCACTGTTGCTGTCCAAAAGTATGGACAGAGTGTTGTTTCCATATGAAACGCAAATTCTCCTAAAGCTCGCTTAATATGCCAGGGAAGAATGTTTTCAAAGTCTAAGCTACCACACAGAATGATATCACATTGCTTATACAATCACTTAAAATCTGGTAGTACACAAAGCTATAAATAGCAATAAAAATCTGAAGAGGAAGTGTGTAGATACAATTAACAGCTAATTTATTCTAAATCACATTTACCACATTATTAAGTAAAACATTCATCAATATGGCAGTTATTTGTGAAATAATCTTTCAAACAAATTGCATTCAATTTCTGCTTCTAATCAGCCAGTTACATAATGCAATGTGAGGAGGTCAACTGGAACTATATCATATACCTACTATATCATCAGAACGGAGATTAGTCACAATTAGGTACCTAATCCATGTTATCTGTATATGTTACCGTTATTGCTATTCTTCTAAATGCTAAAGCACAGTGAAACGCATATAGGAAAGCTTTCTTAGCTTTCTCTGGGGACAGATTATTATAATATTTGCTCGTGCTCAAAAAGTCAAAGGATTTGCACTTTGCGTTATCCATTTGTTTAAAAGGAGGTTGTTTGCGATCTAAATATAAACTTAACTTCAGCAGTTGCATTCTCTGTTAATTGACTCATACTTGAGTCCCCTTATGTGATAAACATGCACAGCTAATAATCAATGATATGGCAACCGTGTGTACAGAACAAATAAGAAAAGAAACAAATATTCTGTGTCTGTACTCACATATGCCAAGCGGAATACAGAGAAGAGCAAATATGTGTGCTTTAAAGCTGGAGCCGTTAGAGGTCATTTATATTATTTTTTGACACACTGCTATTACACACAAAAAAAAAAATAACCTTTCCTCTTGTTGCTAAAACGCCCTTGCCACCGTACCTATTTAGCTCAGCATATATACTGGCTGCAAACGTTTGTTCTCAAGCCTAGAATTCCCTTTCTCAAAGCTTGGGATTTATGGAAAATGGAAATGGCCACTTTTTTTATTTTCTTAACTGGAGGGTGGGGGTCCCTTCTGCATAAACCCTTCCTCATTCTTTCCGTTTTCGTCATCTATATCGCCCAGGGGAGTTGGGAAGCTACGAGGTAAGAGATGCTCTCTCTTCCTGCTCAGCCTGCAATTAAACTGGTTCTCCAGACCAGTTTGGCACTTACACCGTTCAGTACCCGCTCCTTACCAAAACATCAAAGCACCCAGGTTCCTTTCAATAGTGAGAAAAAGCCCCTTATGCCACGAGCAATCCGAAAAACACTCCTGAATGACGAAGTGCCGTGCGAGGGGACCAAGGACGCAGCAGGTCAAAAACCCGCACCGTACGTTCCAAACCTTGCGATCCCTTTTGCTGTTTTCACCCCGATTCCTTGGAAAAGACCGACGTTTTCCTGTTTTCACAGGAACCTTAAGGGAGCAGCATCCCACCTTACAGGCTCCACCCTGCGATCCCCAACCGCGACTCTCTGTTATCTCAGAACACAAACCCGCTCCTGTGCACCTCTCGCTGCTTTCTCCCCGGCTTCCACGGGCAAGGGGCGAGATGCAGAGGTTTGTCTTTCTCTTCCGTGAGGGCGTTTTGTCTCGCGGGGTTTATAACACGAGGAGGCTGCAGGGAGCAAACCCGTGTCTCTGTCAGGAGCGGCGGCGGCACGAGTGGTTCTGCCACGCAGCCGGTGCCGCGTGGGTGAAGCGTGGGAGGCACCGGCGGAGCACCCGCTTACACCTCGGCTGTTCCTGGTTTACTGGATTTATACCAGAATAAAGTATATTAAACACCTGCAAATTTGGAGTGCTGAGGGACCTTTACTCAGCCCTCCTGGCGCGGAGCCTAGCTCATCCCAGAGGAAAACGTCAAGTCCCCAGAACCTCTCATTTTCCCCTATATTTCCACCACCTACCGTCCTCATTTGAGCAATAATATGTTGACTCTGAATAGCTCATTAAGACAACTAAGCCGAGTCTAGGTACGAGGAGTTCAGCGTCCCCCCGGCCCGACCCTCCCACCATGACCCTTTCCCCAGCAGCTCCCCTCCACCTCAGGTCACCCATCGCACATGCTGCCTACATGCCACTTTTTTAAAAGCCAGCCCTTTCTCTGCTTACAGCCCGCCCAGAACGCGGCAGGGCCTGTTCTTCTCTTCTATTTCTCCGAACGGCAGGCTAGCCAGAGGAGGAGGAGGAGGAGGAGGAGGAGAAGGAGGAGGATAATGATGATGCAGTGGAATATACGGCCATCCCGTGGACGCAGGGCAGCGATTTTAGCAGCGGCAGCCCTGTCGCAGAAGCAAGCAGGACGCGATCTGTTCTTCTGCAACTCCCTAATGAAGAGCCAGGCAGGTTTGATGAGACCTCGAGGACCCGAACGTACCAAAACCAGACTTCAATGTAGCCGTGGTGCCTGCATTGCAGCCGCCGGCAGCACATGGCAGTTGCCACATCCAGTGATGGACCTGCCGGCGTTTACCAGCCGCATTTTAGCTAACCTGGCCCCCTCTCTGCCCTCTCGCCGTCCTCCGCACTCCAAGCAATTAAGCAAAGAGCGCAGGGGCAGCCTTACATCGAGGCGTAACGAAGTCGCGCCGCGGTGTAACCTCGCCCTCCAAGGCAAATCTTGAAAGAACATCTATAGTTCTCCTACATGTCGGTCTGGCTGAAAAGAGGTTTAAATATAACCCTGTTCTAAAAATCCGTATACACGCACGAAAATTTAATGGCGCTGCCTCCAGTGGTAGGAAAAAAAAAAAAAAATCAACTGAGAGGAGGAATAGCGCTGTTTTGGTACCGCTCCTGACAGCGTTGTTGTGGGGGGGAGGGGGTCACGGTGGCAAGCCGGGGGGCTCCCCGAGCCCAGCTCCCAGGCGGCGAAAAAATCCTGCCGGGTCGCGGAGCCCCTGCGCAGCCGGCTGCGGAGGCGCAAAGGGACGGCGAACAAGCTGCCCGCGGTGTCCCCGGCCCCTCCCAGCCGCCGGTAGCCACCCTGGACTGGGTGGCACTGGTGGTGACCGCGGCACTGGTGCGCAGCCCAAAGGGGCGAGGGCAGCACATGGTATAACCAGTCCCGCTGCTGGAAAACCGCTCCGAGGGGTTTGTCTGAGCGTCCCCTGCGGGACCAGGGTACTCCTCGCTTGTTTTGCTGTCCCAGCCCGAAATGCTGGTGGCCGTGGTGGTCCACCCGGCAAGCAAGGGACAGATCGAGCCGGATTCCCAGCTGACTTTAAGCAGATCCGCTGGGATGTTGCATTTCCACTCGGGTCGTTTGAGGTAGGGTTCCGTGACTGACGTTCACTCTTTTGGGATTAAAGTGGAGGGAAACGACCGCTAATGTCAGGTGCTCATAGAAAAACACGTAGCGTTTCTGGTGCAAAACCACTCTAGCATGCCAGTTGCCTTCGGGCTCCTTATTTCTCAGCGTTACGATACACTGACTTCTGTCTTTGCAGTTCGCCCTCCGCCTAAGGCAAGTGCTTGGACTGGACTGAGAAGCATGAAACGCGAAAAAAACACAGAGGGGGGCTGGTATAGGGGAAACGGACATACAAATGTATGGAAGAGCTAGAACGGAGGTGATGGCGCCTCTGCTTCTCCGCATCCTTGCTGGGTGAGTGCCAGGGTATTACCCCGCCGCGTCCCGCATCCCTTTTTAAAGAGAATAAAAGGGATTTTCTTTAAAGGGGAATGGCAATTTACTCCCCACACCAGAGTGCTGACCCAAATGCACGTTTTTTCGTGCAGGTGCAATAACCCCTGTCTGCCCATCTAAGAGCACGATGCTCGTTATCACCTTACGTTCCGAAGTGATTACGTACTAGCGATGCAGGCGCCGGGACCCGCACCCCCTTCCCCACCCCGCCAGCCGCGCCTGCACACACCACCAGAGACACTGCCTCCGTAATGAGCCACTTCGTTTTGGGAAGCACGTCTTAAACTCGGCTACCAAACCACTCGCCACCTGTGCGTGCACGAAACCCGCCACGGTAAGGTCGCGGTGCTGCCACCGCCGCGGTTTTGGGAGAGGCGAGGGTCGTGCATCTCAGGCGTTTCCAAACAGCTACATTTGCCTCCAGAATAAAAAATGAGCAGCGGAACAGGGGAATATTCAGCTCCTGGGATCAACGAGGTACCGCCGGCCTGATCGGCGCTAACACCCTAATGACGCATCAGCGCTGCCGCCGCCAGCTACTGGCGTGTCCAGGGGAGATGCCAACAGTCACGGTGATCAACACTTCAAACTACTCCGGCCGAGCTTCCCCTCCCTCACTGGGCCTCTGTGTACCAGTTTAAGCAGCGTAGCAAGAGCACAACCTAGCAATCCCCAAATACAAGGAGATGCGTTGAGATACACGGTATTTCAGCAGTCACTGATTTTTTTGTTGTTTTGTTTAAATTCTACTTTATTTTATTTTATTTAAAGTTTAACTGACCCTTCTGGTCACCAACTTTCTTTGTGGTTCACTGTAAGGATCGCTCTCCAAGAACAAAAAAGAAATCTCGGAGCTTTGATAGAGACTCTGGATGAAATTAAGAACTTCAAACCCCAGATTTTTGAAAAGAAAAACAGATGTCCTGTTTGTTGAGTATAAATAACTCCGTACGTGGAAACCTTTTTTTTTTTTTTTACGCTGCATTAAATTTTATTTAATGCTGGGTGCATTTAAACTGTTAAAA